>BQNB010091674.1:0-26811 GCA_026074375.1 Tanacetum coccineum
TGGCATTTTAAGTCCGTTTTTGATTATTTTAGCTCGTTTTTAAAGGTAAAAGGTATGTGTATTTAAGCACATACCAATGCCCACCGTCCAGAATGATTAAGAGCCAATTAGAATGATACAGCGTATGAGAATTTGCTAACAAACAACTACATCGTTGACTGATTCAAAATTTCCCTCTGAACTACACCATTCAAAGGCTATCAAACACCCCCTTTGTCCCGTATAAGTAGTGTCTCCACATTTTAAGGGCAAACACTACAGCTCTAGTTCTAGGTCATGAGTGGTGTAGTTTTTCTCATGAATCTTCAGTTGTCGAGAAGCATAGGCTATGACCTTCTTGTTTTGCATAAGCACAACACCCAATCTTTTTTGCGAAGCGTCGCAATAAACGATAAAGTTTTCTGATCCTTTAGGCAAGGCCAGAATAGGTGCGCTACATAGCTTCTACTTGATCAACTGAAATGCAGTTTCTTCCTTTTGTCCCCAGTCGAACTTCACATTCTTCTGAGTCAGTTTAGTCGTGGACTTTGCGATCTTGGAAAAGCCTTCAATGAACCTTCTATAATAACCGACGAGTCCTAAAAATTGGCGGATCTCTGTTGGATTCTTAGGAGATGCTTAATCTTTAATTGACTTAATCTTTACAGGATCTACATGGATGCCTTTGCTATCTATCACGTGTCCGAGAAACTATACCTTTGGAATCCAGAATTCACACTTAGGGAATTTTACGTACAACTCCTCTTTCTTAAGTAATTCCAAGATTAGTTTGAGATGCTCTTCATGATCTTCCTTGTTCTTTGAATAAATTAGTATATCGTTGATAAAGACAATCACAAACTTATCCAAATAAGGTTTGCACACCCGATTCACGAGGTCCATAAATATCGCTGGTGCGTTTGTCAAACCAAAAGGCATTACTTGAAATTCATAATGCCCATAACGCGGTCTTGGGAATGTCCTCTTTGCAAACTCTTAACTGATGGTAACCTGATTGTAAGTCGATTTTTGAGTAGACACTTGACCCTTAAAGTTGATCGAACAAGTCATCAATTCTAGGAAGTGGATAACGGTTCTTCACCGTTAACTTGTTTAGTTCCCGATAATCGATGCACATACGAAATGATCAGTCCTTCTTCTTGACAAATATGACCGGTGCTCCCCAGGGTGAAGAGTTGGGTCTTATAAATCCCTTGTAGGATAGTTCTTAAAGTTGTTTCGCCAGTTCTTTCATTTCGGATGGTGCTAGCCGATAAGGCGCCCGTGCTACAGGTGCAGCACCCGGTACCAAATCATTTTGGAACTCTACTTGTCGAGCTGGTGGAATACCCGACAAGTCTTCAAGAAAAACTTCAGGAAAGTCTTTGACAATCGGCATGTCCTCAAGTCGCTTCCCTTCCCACTTGTCCTTGGCTTCCTTCGTGGTAATGTGTGCCAAAAAGACATCACATCCCTTTGACAAATACTCTTGTGCTTTAGTGCACGAAATGATATTTAGTCGGGACTTTTCCTTTTGGTTGTTTCCATTGCCTTGAAAAATTAACATCTCTCTTCCGAAAGGAACACATACAATCTTCTCGTCACAGATGATCACTCCATGATACTTCGTTAACCAGTCCATCCCAATAATGACGTCAAAAATACCGAGTGGGACCGACATCAAGTCGATGTTGAAAGGATGATTCATGAAGTTTAGAGTACAACCTCGAATTATAGTGTTAACTCCTATGATTTTCCCAATGGCTAATTCTACGTCATAATGATTTTCTAATGTAGTGGGGGTAATGTTAATCAAGGAACTAAAGGTAGTAGATACAAAGCTCCTATCTGCACCAATATCAAACAAAATTGTAGCATAACGATTGTTGAGGAGAAACGTACCCGTGATGACGTTAGAGTCTGGGCTGGCGTCTCTTCCTCCCAAAGCATAAGCTCTTCCTTGAGCTACGCCATTCTCGTTGCCATTCCCATGGTTCTTTAGTTTTAAGCAATTCTTCTTGATGTGTCCGCTGTTGCCACATTCATATCATGCTCCTGCCTTTTGATTCTTCTTCTTGTTGTTGTTGTTGTTGGTATTGACCCGACAATCATTGGTAGCATGACCATACCTCTTGCAGTTTCCACACTTGGGTGCACATTTCCCGGTGTGGTGGTAATTGCACTTGGTGCACAGAGGTAGATTTCCAGTATAAGCCTTCTTTTCACCAGGGCCAACAGTGTATGCCCTAACTACATTTTGCTTCTTGTGGGGTTGCTGATTGTTTCTTGATGAATCATCAGCCTTCCTCTTGTTGTCATTCTGCCTTTCCGCATAAGTGCGTAGTTTCTAATCCATCAAGTCATTGGCCAACTCGATAGCATCATCAAGAGTTTTTGGTCTTGCAGACATGACATTCCCATGAATGTTATCAGGAAGTCCACTGATGTACTTATCAACCTTTTTGGTCTCACCAGTAAGAAATTTGGTGCACATCAAGGCTAGTTCTTGGAAACGCTGCGTATATGCTGCAACATCGTTTCTCCTGACCTTAAGATTCTACAATTCAATTTCAAGTTTCTTGATTTCACCATTTAGACAATATTTGTTCGTCAACTTCTTCTTGAGAGTCCCCCCAAGTCATAGCAAAGGCAGCATCATGACCTAAGGTTCTCACGTGACCATTCCACTAGGTTAGTGCAGCTTCTAACAGAGTGCAGGTAGCGAACTTCACTTGATTGTCAATGGCACAACCACTAAATGTGGAATACTAGTTCCATCTTTTCGAGCCATTGAGACAAGCCAACAATGTCTTCAGTTCCCTTGAAGTTCAGGGGTTGGCATTTTATGAAATCGGTGTAGGAACAGACACGTGTAGGTTGCACAGGCCTTCTGAGTCCTCCACCCGAACTTTGGCTTGCATCATCCTAAGTATGGGTAGAGTTTCTTTGGATTGCCCGATTGATCATAGCTTGAATGGATTCTGGATTCATGGTGTCGTTTGCTTCTTGTCTTATTATAGGCATGATTCTACTAATCATAAGAATACAATGTACGTGAGATATAATCACAATGTCGATACAAATAACTATGATAATAATAACTACACCACAACACAATGGGGAATGAATAAAATGAGATCAACCATAACATAATACATCAACATTTTGTGGAATCATACATGATTTGTCTGGATACAAAATGACCACAAATGATCTTAGTACAGAAAATGAAAATACGTCCTAGAGTCTATTAGCTGGGAATTACCCCCTAATGCTGTATTATTCTACTACAAGATAGCCTAGAATTAAAGAATACAACTAACAGAAATACGGAGCCTCCATTATATCAATCCGAGCTCTAGCCTCTAGCACCTGGGTACGCATGATCTGTCTGACTGCATCATCCTCAGCTCTCTGGCGCTGCCACTCCATACGACTCATGTGAGTCTCCAGTGTCTCAAGTCGCGCTTGATAAGGCCCTGTTCTTGGCCTCGGACTATAATAAAGCCTGGCGCACCTCCTAAAACTCTGTCTCAATTTAAACCCCCAGTCCTCTAAACCTCTCACATACATCAATCTCGAGTCTAATGTCTCTGCGGTCAGTTCGAGCATCATGAAGTTGTGTATAGAAAATCTCACTCTCTTGCCCGCGAACCTGTGCTTGGTAATTGACCCTTAAATTGACTTCCTTAATGGAAGTCATCATCCTATGCTCAGAAGTCTGTAAAGCTCTAATATAGCCAACAGCCTCTGCTTTATCAGTAGCTCTAGCAATAGTCCGGACATCATGACCAGGACTACGAATCAAACCATGTCATGTCCTAACAGCATCAACAAAATCATACTGACCTCTAGATGCTCTAGCAGCAGCAGCAGAACTCTCTGCTATATCATACCCAAGTGGGGGAGCAGTAAGTACAAATCTCCTCTGAGGTGGCATATCCTCCTTAGGGATGTCATCTCTCATACGAATCATGGCTGCCCTATGACCCAATGGTGCCTGATCATAGGTAGGGCTGGTGGGAGGTATAGGTGTGACCGCATGCTCAGCAATGCGTGCCTCCATGGATGCTGGCATGGGTGGCTCAAGTCTGACAGTCTTTCGTGCCCTACAGAGACGTGTCTGAGAAAAAGGGCTCCTAGTCTAAGGTGACTTAGGTGGTGGAGGTGTAGCAGCAGTCTTGTTCTCCTCGAATGGCTCAGTCTCATTAGAATCCTCAGAGGACTCATCCTCCTTAGCATCCTCATTCTCAGGCCCATGCTCCTCGCTGGGATCCTCTTCAGGATCCTCATCCTCATCGTCAGTCCCTGGCTCATCAGGACAATCAATAGAATCTGCATTAGTGTCATCCTCCATCGGATCCGAGTCAGCGATGTATCCAGGTGACTCGGTAGTCGGTGAAGCATCTTCAGCATATGGCTGATCCTCGGCCTGGCTGTCATCATCAGATGGTATGTGATGCTCTGGGTGCTCTGGCTCTGGAGCATATAGTGGCACATGCTCATCCAACTCCATAGGATCAGGTACATAGGCAGGTGATAGTGGGTGTGTCTGCCCTTGTTGGTCCGTTTGAATCGGAAGATACGAACGTATAGGTAACAGTGGATGAAGCGTTGTTTGAAGACATGGCAAATCTGTAATCATATATAAAATTGTAGATAGTATATTATATAATACCATCAGTAATATACGTAATGTATTTATAAACACGTATATAACTTATGTAAGCACTTAGTAAAATCAACTAATGCTAAAATGATGTATGACATGTAAGCATGTATACTAGATGCAAATAAGTAATGTATGTATGTCCCTTTGAAAAACTTTTGAATGACACAACGTTTGAAAACGGTTATAGACCAAGTAAAAACATTTGACCTGGTTCTCTATAACCTTGGCTCTGATACCAGTCTGTAACACCCCCAAAATGGGCCACAACGGAAATGTTTCAGGGGTATTACTTCATAGATCAATAGCACAAGATATGAGAACGACTATTATAAGGGTCGTTTAAAAATGATTTACCTATTGGATTTCATAATGGTTCGATACAAACTGCTCTGAGCTTAACTTGTTTACTTGTAATATAATGAGTTCTCAACAAACTAATTATTCTAATATGTAAATGCATGCAAATCTTATGATAGTGTGACTTCAAATGATGACCAGCCAATGTATCCGTGACTTGTACTTTATTGACCTGAGAAAACATGTTTAAACTGTCAACAATAATGTTGGTGAATTTATAGGTTTATAAAGTTAAGATAGCAAGATTTCCCTGTAATAAAGTAGCAAATACAATATCACAAAAATGTATTACGAAATGCACTAAGCTCATGACACCGAAGCTAAACAATGTATGTATATCAATACAATATAATGACTTTGCCAATATGATGTTTAACCCGTAAACCACCATGAATTCCATATGGGTATACGTCGTCGGCTCGGTCAACCGGGTAAACTAGCAAGCGCTACTTGCCCGAATGGGGGTTAATCCCAAATAGATCTATTCATAACATTCGCGCTCACATAATGCAATTAACAATTACATCTATGCAATTAACAGTTCATGATGATGGGCATAGTGGGTTATAGCTACTTAGGCAAACTTGTAATATTTGAATTTAAAATGTATTTGCATCCCTGTTGTAAAACAAACATGATCTCATTCCTGAGATTTAATAAATGATTAAAAAAGTATAAAAGTGGGGACTATAAACTCACCTCAAGTAATGAAACGAAATAGCAAGGTAATGGCACGAAAAACGATGCAAAAGACTTTATCCGCAACCTATGAATCAATAATACATATTCACTAAACGGGAAAATAATCTAAATTACTTTGCAATCTCGTCCCTAGTGTGTGCTTAAACTATATTTGAAATAATGCTATTTGAAAACAATTTCTTGTTTTTTTTAAAATGATCAACTTTATCGGGTCAACGCGATCAAACCATAAGTTTATAATTTACGACTTTGGATATTTAAGAAACTAGGTCGTATATACTTTAGAATATTAGTTTAGATCAGCCCTTGGTTTGGTCTCTAAGTACGTTAATTAATTCGATGAAACGTTGACGTTTACTTTTTGAGTTGAACTTATATTTTTCTAAGTTTTAACATGAGGTATCGTAGAGTTTTATAATTAAATTATGGGTTTGTTAGTTGACGATTTTGAAAAGTAAAAGCATATTTGAAATCTCAGTTGGGTCGTCTACAATATTTGTCTTTTAAGTTTTGTCTAAAAAGGTCGTTTAACGTGTTAAAAATGAGGCTAAACATGTATGGGTCGCATGGCAGATTTATACTTAGAAAATAAAAGTGTCATTTCAGCTTCTAATGTTTGTGTGGTCAGAGTTTTGAAATCAGTTTACGGGTTCGTTACTTAATGTTAGGACAAAATAAAAGCACATTTAAAAACTAGGCTAGGTCTATTATAATTTACCTTTTATAAGTTTTGGGGGCAGAGGTCGATATCGTGGTCAAAATTAAGGCTAAAGGGTGCGTTTTAAAAAAAAAAAAAAGGCCACCCCCCCCGCGTTTTACCATCAGCATATGCTGATTTTTATCAGCGTGCTGAGTGTGGAGGCCATACTTTGGCCTCGATTTGCGAGTTCGTTTCTCAACTATTTTTTAGGATTCAAGTTGCTAAATGCAATCTATCATGTTGACTATAAAACGCCCTTACTTGTTTACCCTATGCCTAAGTCTAAATGGTTCAAAACAGTGCCTACAGTCGACCCATTAGGGCTGCTTTATAAAGGCAAAATGGCAGACTTATTAACTATTTATTTACTTGAAGAAATTTGTTGATTCCAGGGGCAAAACATAGGTCACCTGTCCTACTTTTGAAAATAATTAAGTTGTTTTACATACTTTGATTTTAAGGGGTCAAACAAGGTACCTAAAAGTTACAAAAAAAACAACACAAAAAAAATAAACCGTGGCTGCGTGATCTTATAACATTACATTATGCGTTTTTGTTTCTAACCAAATAGTGAGCCCAAGCTACAAACGTATGAGTATTCTAAACCTGATACTCTCGCAACTGGGTCTATGTCTCGTTAGTTACCTTTATGTTTTATGGGGTTTGCTTACTTGTTCGTTCGTTTATATTTTCAGAAGAAAAATAAAAAAAAGTATAGAAAATATGTTTTCTTTGTCTTATCAAGCACACCCTATAGAACACAAGTATTGCCCGTATAAGACAAATAACGAGGAAGTATTTAGCTCATAAAACTCAAAGACGACACATAAAGAATAAAGCGTGGACTCACAAGGTAATGAAAAACAAGGCGCGTGCTTCGATTCAACTAGTGAAACCCTTGGTTGCTATTAATTCTCAACGAATGAACCAACACCACCTTTAACCACTTAACCACGATCCTTAACTACCTTGTACCAGCCTGTGATGTCAAACAAAAGAGGTTACTGCTTATATGCGCTCGTCGACCAAAGGGAAAAAAACCGCAAGATGGATTTAGGGTTAGGGTTTGCTAGTGTGTATGGAGATAAAAGTGTAAGGATTTGTGTGTGTGTGTGTGTATGTGTCGAATTCCAGAGTAGAGAACAAAAGAAAGACAATGATGAAGAGACGGTGTGATGAATATGGGAGTTGTGTTGTGTTCCCTGTGTTTGCAAAAGAATGCATGGTCTTTTATGCATGATTGAGAGGCAAGCATAGTGTTTCACTCTTGTGTCACATTCTTTTGTTAAACCATTCATGGCAAGGTATTTCTTGGATTCAAGCATGGTCAATGAACATGAATTAAAAGGGGATCAGTGTTGAAGGCGTGTAAACAAAACCAAGGAGGTATAGCAGCTATAAGATCACGAGTATGAGTTGGGTTAGGGAAAAGAAAAGTTATAGGCTTTTAACCGATGGTTTAAAGAGAAAAAGGGGGCTTGGAATTCTTATGGTTATCTTAATGAAATCCAACGTGAATTCTTATATGTGTTGGAGGAAAAAGTCGGCATACATGCTAGTTTGTAGGAATACATGAGTTTTGTTCTTAGGTTTTATATAGTTCTTTAATTTACAAAGTCAGTTTTGTGGTATTTTTTTTAGAGAGTTTTTGTTTGGATCAAATTTATAAACTGTAACCAAATAACTTCTTTTGTCGGACTAAAAAATTAAATGACGATATGAAAGGGTTATGCAAAGTTCTTAAGTGGCTTAGGTTACGCTTCTAGCTAAACGATGACTTTTTGAGGTCTACGCGATTTAACTAGTGCGGTTTAGATAGAAATGTACACACACAACCTAATAAATGAAAAAGAAAATGAAATAGATGAGATCAAAATATGACCTGAAAAACACAAGGTGTTATACATATTCCGCTTCATTCATACCTGCATATTTCGCTTCCTTCAAGCAGAAAGGTAACTTTAAGCAAAACACGACTTTTTCCAACAAAATCACCAAAAACATACCCTTTTTGACATTGTACCTTGATTTTTCTTGCACAACTAGTTACCTTATGCCTAGATCTTGCTTAAAAACATAAACATAAACACATCTAAGCACAAAAATTTGGTTTTGATTTTCGTAACAAGACTCAAAAAAGCAAACTAGAAAACACGATCTAATCAAGATCCGAACGCACACAAGCTCACGAAATCACCACAAAGCTCTGATACCAATTGTAGGATATCATATTTCACAGCCCGGAGATGATTCTTGGATTTGGCTAGTTTCTAGAGAGAGAAACACATGGAGAGGTTTTTCTAGAAAGAGAAAGCTCTATGTGTAAAATAGAAAATGAATAAATGACTAGCTACCTCTTCCAAAGTTAGAAGAGGTATTTATAGTTCTTACAAAATACAAGGTATTAGTACCCGGTTCATTACCGAAAATCATACGATTTACTATTAACTACGAGCTATAATAAACAGTAAAATCACTATGTGTCAGAGTCTTTTTTCTAGTATTAACAGGATCGGTTGCAAGTTGTCGTCTTGTTTGCAATGCTCTGGATGGATTGCCAATGAAACTTGTGTAAGGGTGATCTTATTGCTCAATCTGGTATTTGGAATCTTGAGGGTTGATTGAGGGTTTGCATATTTAACTTACCAATATGCGTGAGGAAGACTCAGCATTATCTTGTACCGATGTACAGAAATGGATTGGTAAATCTGCTGATTATCCATTGTTTTCCTCAGCGTGATACATTGGTTGGTGTTGTCAGTTCTGATGTAGGTTGAATAGCGTTGAAGTTAGTTGTCTTTTTGATAGAATTGTCGGTGGAGAAGAAGACTTGTTTGACAAGAGAAGTCCATCATTAAAAATTCATTGTACATGGACCGAAAAGAAGATCCAACTCCTGTTGTGATGGAACTGTTGTATCTGCTGAAGGAGAAACATTTTGTAGTTCTGGTGCGGGGTCAGGGTTGTCATAATCTGACGCCTTTTGTCGTTGGGGAACGAGGCCTGAAGTGTCATTAGCAACAGACGTCTCTGACATCTCTTTGATCTCATCAAATCTGAGATGTATGGATTCAACTATCAATCTTGTTCTCTTGTTGTAGACACGATATCCCTTTGACTGAGTGGAGTATCCCACCAAAATGCACGGATCCCCTTTTTCTTTCATCTTATCTAAGTTTTCACCATCTCTGGTTAGGTAACAAGTGCAACCAAAGATGTGAAGGTGTTTAATTGAGGGTTTTCTGTCATTAATGATATGTTATTGGTCATTTTAATTATGAGGTGGGTTAATGATGGATCTGTTTTGAGTATAGCATGCGGTTGCAATTGCTTCAGCCCAAAAGAATAAAGGAAGTTGAGAAGCTGAAAGACTTCGTACGAGCTTGCCTATACAGTGTGCGGCAGTTTCGTCTTTCGACAACGTCGTTTGTTCAGGTGTTTGAGGTTGTAGAGGTTTGATGCTCAATTCCTTCTTCTTAAAATAATGCATTAAATGTCTTATTAAGAACTCAGTGCTCTGTCATGTTGCGAAACAGAAATTACTATGGGCTGAAGAGTTCTTGGGATCATCGTGAGAAAGGTCTTTTAAAACTCTTGGTGTTTCATCTTGGAACGTATGAAAGGTGGTTCCAAAGTATATCTGGAGTAGTCATCGCAATACCCAGAATATATTTCTTCCCATTTATGCTAGCAGCCTCGCATTGGACCATTAAGTCCTTTATGATAACAAATTTAACCTTCCTTTTGAACTTGGAACAGTTTTGACTTGAATGATCTTCGTTTTGCTATACTAACTTCACAATAGGAACATAGTTTTGGAATCCTTGACATACTTGAGTTTGGTAACCAATCACATCTTCTTCTTTGAAAGCAAGTTGATGTAGTCGAAGTTGAGATAGAAAGTTCTTTGGATCCATAAAAACATGCTTGAGTTGGTGATGGCTTTAGCCAGGACAGATTGGAGTTGAGGAAGTTGTTTCTTGAAGAGAAATTATTTAGAGATCGTTCCACGATTACGTGTTTAGTAAATCGTTTTCCCTGAGATCTATAACATACAGTAGATTTTCATAATGCAACCTCCAAATCCGATCACATAATTTGACCATACTGAGAAAATAGATTGTGATTGAGACCTTCGACCTAGTAAAACCCTGTTGATCGTAATATTTCCTGGAACCAAATCTCCATAACCAATAATTAGAGCAAATTGATCATTGCCAAAACAAACGGTACCCAAATATTTTTCAACAAAATTACACAGCAGTGATAGATTGCCCGTCATGTGCTTTGTGCATCCCGAGTCAATAATGAATAGGATGAGTTATACAATCTATAAGAGAATTAGAGGACTATAGAATACATGACAAATTGGATCCTAAAGTGTTTGTGAGTTTTAAGACATTAGTTATCCTAGATACATAATCTATGGCAAAACTAACTTTCTTATTCACACTTTAATTCCGAACTTTAGGTACCCATTTCCTTTTTGTCTTAGGAACCCATGTATATGTTAATGGGCATTGTTGTGCTATCCACCATTTCCACGCCTTACTAGTTTTCTTATATAGCATCCTATAGTAACTCTTAGAATTTGTGGTAGTGGATTATGATGCAACTGTTTTCTTATGGGGTGTTGCAACAGATTTGTTCGCTTGACTTTTGGGTTTTCTAGTTATAATGGCCACTAATTAGGCTTCTTTGTTCTAGCATTTCAGAGTAATTCTAAAACTTAGAAACACAAAGCATCATGATTCGAATTAAAACACACATTTTCCACAGTAGCACAAACAGCTTAACATGCGAAGTTTATGGCATTTAAATTGTCATTACACGCGTTTATAGACTGGTTTTGATTAGAATACGGGAAATCTAGGGGTGGTCTTCTACTTCAAGTCTTCTTTAACTTCACTTGACTAGTGTTAGGCGGACCTTATCTTCATTGATTGCTCTAGGCTGTGGTTGCTAACATTAGTTTTGTGAGCTACTCATGATGATGTAATACGCGAGGATTAGTATTCTAGAAGTCTGAGTCAACTGTGGTGCTATTGTTTGTTTGTACTAACTTGCATTTCGATACATGCTGGTTTAATCGCATTTGTGTTTCTTTACAGCTTTCGTTGCTGTTTGAGGGCAAAAGTTATGTTTAGTGACTGGTTTTGCAAACCCTCTGACTCTTTAGTTTTAAAATAACTTTCTCTTTGCAAAATTTGTACTCTCAAGAGGTCTGAA
This sequence comes from Tanacetum coccineum, assembly GCA_026074375.1. Lineage (NCBI taxonomy): Eukaryota > Viridiplantae > Streptophyta > Magnoliopsida > Asterales > Asteraceae > Tanacetum > Tanacetum coccineum. Next base: position 11,640 of record BQNB010091674.1, read on the forward strand.
AAAGGAGCGGTTTTCCTTAAAATGATGGTTTTGGAATCCTTTGAGAATTTGGCTTGTCGCACAAACAGATGGTTTATCAAATTAGTGTCCACAGATTTTCCTTTCCTTTGTCAATGAGTTACTTTAACTTACTTGATTGCAAGTTCTTGTCTTGCAGTTTTTTTTTTTTTTTTTTTTTTTTTTTTTTTTAGAGCTTTCAAATCTTGTATTTCATAAGTATTGTTTACGTTCCTTTTAGAAAAGAAATTGACGCGTTTTCTTTGCATAACTGTGTTCTCTTTATGAAATACATTTGACATTTTTTCTTTGCAAACTGTGTCATTTTTTATTTGTTCTTGACATTGTTGTAAAGCCAGTTCAAGAGAAATCGAGTAATTTTCTAATTTATCAAAACTTCATAAAAGCTTAGTATAAACCTCTTTACTAACAAATTCAGTTTGTTTCAAAAGCTTTTGTGCAAGACATTCACATTCCTTGACTTTATGAAGATATAAGCATTGCAATTCAGTGTGCGCATCTAAATCAGATAACGAATGCAAATAAGAACACATAACATCATTAGACACACATTCTTGCAAGAGCATATCATACATGTTTGAAAATTCTTCCTTATCAGATTCAAGTTCGTCAATTTCATTTTCAAGGGATTCAACGTACTTTAAATCAGCATGCATTTCTTTCTTAAATTCATGAACAAATGCGAAACTATCATTTTGAGTCTTAAGGGCAAGAGGCATCAAACATGTCTTAATCAGGATTTCCATATCTTTAGCAGTTGGGGCACGAAAATGATCTTTAGAATGTTTCACCCAAGCTTGATCAACAATTTCTCTAAGATGATTTATGTTATTCGTCATGACATTATACACTTGTCTACTTTTGCTTATTGATTTGGACACAGGTAAGAAAGCTATGTTTTTGAAAATATTTGGTTTCGTTTTCATTTGCATGTGCCAACTGTATTTGATATTCCTGGGTCGGGGGGTTTAAAAATTTCATAAAGACTATTTAACTTTTTGTAGTCATAGGGTTTCACTAAGTCTTTATTCAATTTTGATCGACTCTCTTCTTCAAGAGTCAGAATCTCTTCCCTATCGAGGATGAGTCTGTTTGCAGGATCAGATTGGTCATGTGGGATCTCATACAAACATGGTTTCTCATATTGAGCCTTTTTGAGGTACATTGGATTAGCAAAGGTAGGTCTGCCATTAAATGTAGGGCATTTGGGTGATAACATATGAATGGTTTGGATTGATTGACTCCTTTTGTAAACAATTTCATTCAAAAAATTTAATTGGTTTTCTATTGAAATCATTTTGTCAATATCTTTTTCTTACTTAGTTTCAAATCCATTATGACCTTTGTTTTCTCTTTGACAAGACCTTCGTAATGTGACTTAGTTAAAAGACTCAGTTTGACTACCTCATTGTGTTTCTCTTGGACAACTGAAATTTCGTAGGCTTTAAGTTTTAAACCTTCTTTTATGTCAATGTCCTTTTGAGCTAATAGTCCTAGAGTTTCATTTAACTTACGTTCAAGTTTGTCATAATCAACTTTATAGTCATTAAAGGCCTTGTACCTCTCAAACTTAGTCTGTTTATTTTGATGTGCAACTAAACAACTATCCTGAATACTATTAGACTCCCCCAGGGTTCTACTAGTCTCTGCAAGAGCTGACATAGAATGTCAATTCAAAAGACATTCAAAGTCTTTCGAGCTCAAGTAACATTGATTTTTCACAACACGTTGAATAAAAATTTTCAAGAATTTCTCAAAAAGTTCTTCAAAATCTTTCAAAATTATGTTAGACACTCCCACCTCATGCATCTTTCAAAAGTCGAATCATTTTTTGTAAGTGAATCAAGTTTTGAGGGGGAGTCTTTCGAAAAACAATGTTTTAATGCTTTTGGATACTCTTCTTAAATGCTTTCGGTATTCAAAACATTTAATCAAATCTCAATAACATATCAGGAATAATAATGTCTACTCAATAGATTCTATGTTATAAGATAATTTAGTGGTTGAACATAATTTTTCAAGAAATCTTCAATGAAAATTCATAATCTTTCAAAATTGTGTGCTCAATAATGCTAACCCTCAATTTTATATTCATTTTACAACTTGGTATCCGTTTTTGGTGTCAAACATATGTAAAATTGAGGGGGATCAAGTTAGTGTTCCATTTAATTCATGCTAATATATGTTCCCCACGTAATTTTTAAGTCAAATTTTAATCACATAGTATTTCAAAAACTAAGTGAATTAGTATTTAAAATAAGGGGAGAAATGTAATTAAAATGTGATCTTGAAAATAATAAGTGATCTAAATGACTCAAATTGCTTTATGGTTATGATCTTATACCCAACAACATCTTAATTCATGATGATTCTGAAGTCATAAGGTAGTTAGGTTAGGAATTAGTCATATGATCCAACCAGAACCAGAGGGATCTACCCAAGGACACTCCATAGTTAGAAATAGCAGTCCTTAGGTATGATTAGAGATGAATGAGTATAAGGGAATAATGCCGACTAAGATTGAGCTAACACTGGAACAATCACAACAAGGTGTTAGTAATGACGTCTTGGTAAGCATTGAAGGGGTTGAAGAATTAAAAAGAAATGTATGGATAAAGGGTGTAAAGAAAGAAGCCCTCCCTACACCTTAGGCAGAAACCAGGTCAATACATAATCTATCGGTTTTCACAAAGATCAATTCTGATATTGAAGACGACATCATGGACCCAATAATGTAATGCACAACCCTTCCCAGCCATTCGAGTTTCTCTCAAAAGAAACTTGTCTCATTTGTCACGAAGATACACACTACTTCTATTTACTTTCTCACTCCGAGTTAGTTGATATTGAATAGGTGGCAGTCTGCTCCAGCCTCCGAGTACTAAAACCAAAATGCACTAATCGAGTCTAGAGCTAAGAGATCAATAAAATAAATCTCATTATGACACATTCCATAACAAACACTTGTTGAACTTCAATAAGTTCACAAGTTGTTAACAAGAGTCCTACGCATTATCCTTGTGATTTTTCCAGAACATCCGAGTGATACTAAAGTATTCACAGTGAAGATGGAAATCCTTCTTGAGCCAACATTAAACAAGCCCTCGGTAGGTGACTTGTGCAATTCTATATGAATCCAACTTGTGTCAACTGGAAAGAAACGATGGTGCGATTCTATGTGAATCAAACTTGTTCCAGTAAAATGAATTGACAACTCAATCAGAAAGATAGTAACTATCTGATTCACTCATATTGTGTTGTCTGCTTTGAGACGTTCCGGTATTGAGAACAAAAAGTATGGTGAATCTAATGCATACGCGTTAGAGGATCTAACACTTTAAGCTGGAAACCATGTCAAGGTGGTTCTTCTAAATTAAACCTACCTGATCACAGGTACAGTATTTATACTGTAAAACGGTCCTCACGGAACTGGAGGTTAATGCAACCGAATCTCGACGAATGACAAAGCCATATTCGTCCATATCTGCTGTTTGTTACTAACATTCAAATGCAGGTACAGACGACGGTGTTGCAGCCTCATTCCAGCAGGGTCGGATTCATTACCACATGCTCATGCTCAAACTACAAAGACATACTATAAGCATCAAGATTTAAGAATCAAGAAAGCTCAAGTATTAAAGATAAAGACTTCTACAAACTCTGATATTAGAGATAACTCCTCAGAAACCAAGCTTCAGGGGAGATTATTAGAAAGCTTTCAAGATGATTCATAGTATGAGCATGTTGGTCAAAGACACAAGATCGCAAGATGGCAAAGACGATAAAGACAAACAACGAAAAGATTTAAAGATCTCAGAATTAAAGACAAAGTCAAAAAGAAATGGCTCAAGATCAAAGATCACACAGCATGAAGGAACAAGCCTACAACAAAGACAGAGACCAAGATCACAAGAGCTTAACGACAAAAGCAATCTCATTTGATCTCATGAAGGAGTGTCACAATGAACTCACTTCGGGGGAGATTGTTAGCCTCAAAATATTGAGTCAAACAATGAAGCTCGTTCATTATGAATATTAGGTCTCGATCTTTATTTATATAATGTTGTAATAGGCTAGAAAGGGTAAACGGGCTCGTTTATGTAATCTAACCAGTCACGTGTTATGGGCTAAAGCCCAAAGTAATTCAAAGAAATCTCGAGCACGGCCCATAGAAATCCCATAGGCATGAAAGCCTCATGGTGCAAGTATAAATACCCCTCTCCAAGTGTGGAGAGGGTGTTGGTCTCATTTGTTTTTACACACATTTGGAAGATTAACCATCTCTCATTTTCTCTCTACTTTCTCTCTCTTGTTTCTCTCTCTATAATTTCTTCTATCTTTTTCTCATCTTATTTTTCTTGGTCTCCATGGTGAAGTGAATGTGTTCTTGGTTCCGACAAATAATATACATGACTCAGGATTTATATTGACATCCCAATACTTGAGTTTTTAATAACTCAATCATAAACTAACTAATGACCCGAATTAGAAAGATCAACAAACATGGAGTACATTAAGCACGTATGGAGGTAATAAATTAACTTTCTTCCTCATTTCTCAATAAAATAAAAAACTAACATGATTCTTAATTTTCCCAAAACTGTGTACACTAGAAAATGACTCGACTTAGCAACCATATAATCAAGTAAATAATTAATTAGGGTTAAACAATTGTGTTCACAATAATGTACTGAAAATGAGTACATACAAGGGAGCTAAGGCGACCTAGGTGTAACATTTTAGTGGGGTGTAAACAATACTCTTCAAAAATAATCTAGAACCCATTGAAAAATCACGAGAATCATGAAAAGGATAGGCTCAGAGGGGTGTACTATGGGTATCTTGCACTAAAAATGAGTGCATAGCAAGGGTGTGTGGTAGTTATATGACCAATGAGATCATCATAACTATAACAAATGTAAGGCTAAAAACAAGGGCTATCCTAATGTCTCTTATCACTTAGTAAATCCTAATCACACGAATGTGATCTCACTAGCAGTCTCAGGATGCATCACTAAAGCAAGTTCTAGAATCTAATATACTATAGGTACACTCTCACAAGCATTAAAGAGGAATGCTTTTATTCTTAAATATCTAAGGGCAAACCTTACATTTTGGGTAGGATTTTTTAGTGGTAGAGTTTTTGTGCTAGTCATATAACTCTTATCCATGAGACGTTTCTAAAACTATAGTTTCACCGATATATGCCATAATAAAATTTAAATTGGGTCAATTACATCTTAAACTACGTTTCAGTATATTACTTATCATTTTAAGGACAAAGCAAACGCAAATGAAAAGATAGTTTCTAAGGCTTTCATTACTTCCCCCACCCCCTTAAATCTTCATCCAAGAATTGTCCAAGTGAAAATCTAAGAACTTCCGGACTCTCCTTATCCAATATAACCTGAAAATCAAAGAGAAAAACAATTATACCCGCATAAATTAGACGGTAAATAATATACAACCCGATGTAATCACAAACCAAAATCCTAATAAAGTAATTTTAGACAGAATATTTGTACTAATGTAATCATGGCTTTCTGCAAAAAATCTAGAAAATTAATATTCTAGAAATTTAACATTTTTTTTTTCAAAAAATCAAAAAAATGCGGATTTCTCCTTTTGCTATAGTTTTGACGTCGTCAAGAATAAATCCAGAACCGTCAGGACCACCTGACAGGTTTTACGTTTTCGTTTTCTGGAAAATTTATGCTAAAATATCCTATTACTTATTTCCTGGAAAAATTACTGTATAAGCCACTTAAACGGTTAGTATAAATATATGACTCAAATAAACAAACAAAAAAACATAAAATATGCATTAACTTTAAATTATCTATTTTACATGTTTGAAATGGTTATTAAAAACCGGATATTTTCCCCTATACTTATTTTATGCAGAATACCTTTGAATGTAATTAAGACGAAGTTTAAAATAAAGCAAAGCATGATCACATATCATTCAAACATATAAGACAAATAATACAAAATTAAAAACACATGACACTCCTAATAAGCGCATGTTTTTGTTCGAGTCACGAGCCTGACTCTATGCTTATTTGATGAGTAAAAGGTGGGTCTTCCCTACACTTAAGGTTAACTACGGGTGATAGTAGCGATATACACCATTTTATGGAAGTATGCCACGTGAGGTGAAGGTGGTGAGTAAATGTTCAAAGAGTCTACTTCCTTCATCCTAAAACTATCCGGACTATATGGGTTGCTAGGTGGGTCGGTTCCTCTTTTGTCTCCTGGATTTACGTCTATGGATGGAAAATTTGGTAAAGTTTGAGGCTCTGGTTCATCAACACTAGGAACTTTCCAAGAACTTAGAGAGAGGTCATGACTACAAGTATTCAAGCCTAAATCCTCTAGTTGTGTTTGGTCAAAAGGTTCTACCTCCATCGGGATTTGTATATTTGCTTCTACTTCTTTCGGGTAAGTCATAGGCGGTGTGTATACATCAAATGATAGAGGGTCTTAAGATTCAAGGTTCGTGTTTTTAAAACCAAGGTCTTGTTGTTCATGGTACTCATGTTTGGCTAAATCCTCCTCATTTGTTTCCATAGGTAGTGACTTAAGTGATTCTATCAACTCATCCAACTTATGGTTTAAGTCTAGGGAGTTCTCCATAAGATTTTGGTACACTTGGTCACTTTTCCTAGGGGCCTTACTAAAAGTACTTGATCCTAAACATGGAGGTTGTTCAAACGGATCTATCCTAAGTGAAGGCTCATATGGTGCATAGGTTTCACTAGATGAGGTAATTGGAAAAAGGGGTTAGTTTTTTGGGGTTTCGGCCAACCATGTTAATCTTTCCAACATATGAAAACTATATCTCTCTATTTTGAGCAAATTGAAAAGATATTCAACGAAATTACGAAAAAAAGCACAAAGAAAAGATAGTCTAAAATAAAACTAATTAAAAGAAAAACAAAAAGTCTTACTCGATAGGAATCTAGTGAGTAAACCTAAGCTAGATAGAATCCGAAACCTAGACTATTCCCTAGCAGCGGCGCCAAAAACATGATGCGACGGATTGCAACACCAAAGTTTTACAATCCTCCTAAGCAAAGTACCTAATCGTTACAGTGTAGTATAGGCAAGACTCAGGGGATTGATCGTTCTCTATAGGAATAATGAGGTAGGTTCGAATTGTATGTTTACTAAGATCTAAAGGTTGAGGGGAGAGTATTGTTGTATTTTTATGTTTTTTTAGAAAGCAAGTAAATTCCCAAGTTTTGAAGGGGTTTTTGATTAAGCTAATAACTAATCCTAATTTCAAGAAATAAAATAAATTAGAAAACAATTACACAATGAAGCGTATTTACCTAGGATGCACTACTCCTTGCTAGAAATCCAATTCTACCAATTGCTTTGTCACGCTCATTAGTGTAATGTGTAAGTATTCCCCTTATTTAATTGCGATTTGGTCAGAGATGCATCTATGCGATCACCTAATCAGGCAGCTCTTGTCTAATGCCTTCCCACCCAATACTTAAACCACGCACAATAAATACTTAATTAGCCATCTTCCTAAATGTGAGGGTTTCACTTAGTTCTAATCGTGTTTCACTAGACGGCTATGCTAATGTAATATCTTATAGCTAGTTTTCTAATGCCTAACGCGCACACCACAAACAAAAAGCAATTGGAAACAAAAATTATAAACTATAATCAACTAGAGTTATAGAATTTGTCATGCCCTAATTGGTGAATATGGAGGATTCAGAACTATCAATAAGATAACAACAAGATCTAATTAATCAATAACAAGTTTCATGCAATCCTAAATAAACACTAAATGAATCAACCAAGCATACTTGAATAAGAACAATCAACAATAAGAATTGAAGACATAATCAAGATATAATCAATAATCTGAACCATTATAAGATTTTAAGGATTGAATAAAACCTTCTAAGTCGCTAGAAAAACACCAACCCAAACCCTAGAATCGGACTTAGGGCTGAGGTTTACAAAAAACAAAGTTATGAAGTTGTATTTATAGGCATATGTTGAGTCGGCTATTCCTGACGGCGTCACACCCAATGCAGGATGGCGTCAGCCTACATTTTTCCAAAGTTGTAGATCTTCTCGTCCTGGTCGCGTGGCCACTTGAATCGTTCAAATCTGAGTTCGTATGAAGGAGTTATGATCAAAACAATATATGATACTTCCCATGTAGTTTTGTGACCAAGTCAGAGATTTTGGTGACGGCGTCAAGACCACCTGACGGCGTCGCGAAGGCCGTCTCTACCCACTGATGCGTCACAGAACACCTACAAAAACACACTTTCCATGCACTTTTGATGAAGGCGTCACGAAGCTGAAAAGTTGTATTTTTGCCTTGTTTCTTCCTGAATCGCTGAAAAGGTGGTTACGAAGCTGAAAAGGTGGTAACAAAGTTATGAGGTTGTATTTATAGGCATATGTTGAATTGGCTATTCCTGAAGGTGTCACACTTAATTTGGGACGGCGTCAGCCTGCTTTTTACCAAAGTTGTAGATCTTCTCGTCCGGGTCACGTGGCCACTTGAATCGTCCAAATCCGAGTTCGTATGAAGGAGTTATGATCAAAACAATATTTGATACTTCCCACGCAGTTTTGTGACCACGTCATAGATTTTGGTGACAGCGTCAGGACCTCCTGACCGCGTCACGAAGGCCGTCTTCACCCACTAAAGTGTCACAAAACACCTCCAAAAACACACTTTCCATGCACTTTTTGTGAAGGCGTCACGAAGGTGGTCATGAAGCTGAAAAATTATATTTTTGCCTTGTTTCTTCTCGAATCGAGCTCAAGTTACGTTTATTCCATCAAAGTGCTTCCCAAATGCTAATTACATAAAAAGAAATGATTTAGTGCGACAATAGAGCATATTTGCATGATTTTGGTGGTTAAATGGCCCCGGAAAAATGTATAAAATGACATATCATCAAATTGTTAAATGCTATATTATTTTTATTTTTATGATGTCGACGATTTCGTACCAAAATAAGTTTAACACTTTAAAATGCTCTATCGAAACACGCGGGCGCCTAATCACTCATTACATAACAATTATCTTTTCGATTATACCTAGATACAAATAATGTATACCTTAATGTACCGAAACAGATTTACCGTAAATCGATTTTATATTTGAAGGCAACTATCTCTACCGGTACTACTTATGATATATTTGAAACCTTCTCTCTTTATAAAATATAAAAAATCAAGTTAACACATCTTATGTTACTAACGAGTTATTGGTTCCAATTGAATGGATCTTGTTATCTTAGATAGATCTAAAACAACTAGATTAGAAACCTTGTGGTGTATATATAAAGATTATGCAGAATTAATCTTTATATACTCAGAAGAAACAATCAAACAGTGAACACAGAACTTTCACTATATTGAACAAATCACAAAACAACTATATGTTTTGCCTAACAGCTAATCGTGTTCTTCTTCTATTCTCTGAATATTAATCTATGAATCTCTATCTAACTATGCCGTAAGGGTTCCTTTTATACACCAAGGAAAAACCCTAATAGGCTTACAAAACGCGTTTAAAGATAATGCATATCCTTTCCTAAGATATCTCATGCATATCTCATAAACGGTACTAACTATTTTATACTAACGGTACTAACTAACTGATCAGTACTTAACATTTTGTACTGTCAGTACTAACTATTACTAGCGGTACTAAGTCTTCAACTAACAGTACTAAGTTCTTCAGCAGCATTATTTTGTAGAAGCTCTTTAATTCCCAACAATCCTCCCCTAAACTTATGATTTACCTTCAAATCTTAAGTTTCTTGAATTAAAGTTCTTTGATTTTGAGAGGATTCTTTCAAACACTTTAGCTTCCTTTCCTGTTAGCTTTTAAAAATTCTTCATAACTAACTCTGTTCTGCAATCTGAGATTTGATAAACTTTATAAGCTCATGTGCCATCGTACTTTCTTCTTCTGCTTCAATCTTCAAGTTGATCATCTTTTCCAAGATTTCCTTCTTCAGTGGATACTTCTTTTCTACTAACATGTTGATCTGTATTGATGTACCATCTAAGAACAAAGAGTGAACACCACTGTATTCATGTAATTTCCATCTCAGCAACTCCCAATACTGTTGATTCAACCATATGTCATCTTCTTCATTTGGATCAAATAACATCCTAAGATCTCCCCATAGATCTAAATCATGACCTTCAAGTGGATGATCTTTAAATCTTTCTTGAACCAAGCTGTAGAGTTGACTTAAATCTTGTCTATCAAGTCTTCTTAACAATGCTTGAATGTCTCCATGAAAGCTTGAACTTCCATCTGCTCTTGTAATCTTGCAGACTTCAGAATCTTTTGCTTCTGTCATTCCCAGCAAGATATATTCCCAATTTACAATATTATGTTTGTCGCAAAACTCCAAATTTTCCATTTTGATGAATGAAAAGTTGATTAATAATCTGGAATTTTGTGAGAAGTAAAAGATTTGAGCTTATCATGAAACCTTATAAGCTAGGTTGTTGGCAGAAATATCTCAACGGCTCTTAAATTAATTTTGTTATGGCTCAAACAGTACTAACGGTTTCCAAAAAAAATTAGCAGTATACCTAAGTTTGTCTCAGCGTTCTAACTGAACATATACAGTACTAACTTCTCTCAGCAGTAGAAATATATCCCCAGCAGTACAAACTTAACACTAGCAGTATTAAGCTTCCTGTACTCTTCTTCAAATATAGACCTGCTCATAGTTCATACCTTTGAAGTTTGTCATACTCCACTCATGTATTTTCAGTTTCTTCCATCCTCCCCTGTTTGACAGGATCCTCTAAAATCAAATACTCTTCTGCATCTGAAATCATAACTTGAGCTTGTCTTCTAATCTTTTGACTTACTTCATCAACATTGTTAGAGTCTGAGCATGAGACTCCTTAGACTGTTTAAGAGCATTTTCCAAAATGGTAACTTTATCAATCAATTTGGTACACAAATCCATCAAATCTATAAGTTTCAGACTGTCCTCTCCACTTCCAAGTATGTAACCTTTTGAGAGAGGTGGATCATTGGACTTATAGTTTTTGGCAAACTACCAGCCATAAACGGATTTGATGATTCTTTACCAGTTGTCGTTTGCCCTGGAATAGCCAATGCTTCATTGCAAAAACATGGTGCATTGATAACCATATAGTTTTTAGCAAACTATCAGCTATCAACAGATTTGATTAGTCTTTACCAAGAACTGTTTGATCCTGGACTAGCCAACTCTTAACCATGAAGTAAGGTGAGTTGAGAACCCTACAATTTTTGGTAAATTGTCAACCATAAACGGATTTGAAAAGTCTTTACCACAAACCGTTTGCTTATGGACTAGCCAGTTCTTATGCCTGTTAAGCATGGTGGAGTGATGACCCTATTTTTAATAATGGGTTGTAAAACCAACACTAAAAGACCATCCATTCTATCATCAAAGTTCTCATCAAAGTCCTCCCCTCAAATCCAACTAAACATCTTTTTATAACCTGCAAATGTTAAACTAAAACATAGAAAATACAACAGCAATACTAACATAGCAGTATCAAGTATAATTAGCAGAACTAACTATACTTGTCACAAGAGAATTAATTTATCTTGGGAACCCAAGCCATTACTGACTTGTTTCTACCTGTTGGATCAACATAGTTAAATTGCTTACAAATACATGATCCAATATTCTTGTAGACATGATTTATCATCTTTATTTTAGGTTCCATCCAATATGTTGTAGGGATTAACTTTGCACTTTATCCCTTGTTCCCCAACAGCACTTGTCATTCTTTTTCCTTTAACAGTATTAATAGAAATTACTTAGCAATATTAACAGTGTTATTAAATTTCCTATTTTTAAGTGCTATTTGTTGGTAAAAGGTCTTCTTAATGGTAAATGTGACTTTTGAAAAGCATTTGTCCTTGGTTTGGCAACATTTACAGAGGGTACAACAGTATTGAATGACCTAGCAGCACTAACTGGTGCTATAGTTCTTGAAAAGCTTTGCCTAGCAGTACTAAATGGTACTAGACCAGACTTGGTTAAAACTGCTGTTGGAGCAAAATTCCTTCTAGAATTAGAAATTTTTTGATGATTGACCCTCATTGCATTAGTCCAAACTGGTCTAACTTCCCTTTGACCAGTTCCCTTTTTCACATTGTTCAAAACAGGTTTTTGTACCATCCTTTTATCATGAAAATCACAGTCTTTAATTAGATGATTAAAACTCCCACACACAAAACAAGCTTTTGGTGTAAACTGAAATCCAACTCCTAATTTTTTAGGCATTGGGGTATTCCAGCTTGTACTGTTGTTCCTAGGGTTTTGACTAACTTTCCTAGGTTGATTAGCTTGCTTAGGTTTTTGAACATTAAGATATTCTAGACATAACAGTCTCATCGCTTATCACAATCAGAAACCATCTTCAATTATTGAGCATCTGAAGTTCTTAACTTCTTTAGAGACATTTTCACTAGCACCCTTATTTACCTTAACACCATATCCTTCAAATTCAGGCTGTTTAAATTTCTCAAGTCCTGAGTTTGATAAATCAATACTAGGAGGTGCAAACAAGCCTGTAAGTGGAGGGGGAATAGCATTATATCCTAGACCCTTCTTATTGTTATCAGATATTTGATTTCCAATCAATTGATCCAGTTCTTTTTAGAGGCATTTTCAAAGTTGTCAATTTTAAACTGATTATCCTCTTTTTCTTTCTTAAGTCTTTCTACCTGTTTCTTAAGAGATGTAATTATCTGATCATAAATGAGGCTTCTCGTGTAAGAAACAATAATCTGATCACAAGCATCTGTTCTTTTTTATTATAAAAGTACAAGTTGTTCTTCTACTGAAGCTAAACCCTTTTTATAGCTATCTAAATCTGATTAGATTTATTAAGCTATGATTCTAACTTATCTTACTTAGACTTAGAATCTTTAAAAATTTTAAGACAAGTTTTAGAGAGTTTTGTTATTTTGGTACCCCAGAGTCAGAGACAAGCCAATAAGTGCAAAGTTGGTAGAAGCCTCTCATCTTCCACGTAGCTCCATTCAAATCCAGTTCCATCTCTAGCTAAACATAGCTTTTGGAATAGATTCTTCCACATTCATGTTCTTCTTGTGTTATCTTAAGTTTGTTCTGTTCTCTTGAATCCTAGGGTTTTCTGCACTCTTAGCAAAATGTCCCAACTTATGACAAAGAAACATTCCACCTTTTTCTTGTCATATCCATCGTATCACTTCCATTGTGATAATCTTTTTACCAATTCTCTGATAAAACTTTCTTGCTTTTATACTTAGCAATGCCAATTGCCACTTTAAATTTATTTCATCAAGATCATCTTCATAGATTTGCTCTAGGTCTTCATGAACAACTTGAGACCCATTGGGTTGAGTGGCCAGATAAGCATATATTGTGGCATCACTAAGACAAGCATTACTATTAGTACTAGCAGTACTAACAGGAACATTAGCAGTATTAATATCATTTGTACTGCTATGACCTGAGAGAAAGGCCAAATTCTAAGAGCTTAAGTTTGAGCTAGAGATTACACTTCTTTTGACTTCTGGTTCAACAATCTTAAAATTGTTGTAAAGATCATCAAAACTTATTGAGCCCAGATCTGATTTGTTCCTCCAGGCCACAACATGCATACCCCATGTTGTTGTAAAGATCATCAAAACTTTTGAAGCCTATTAAAGATAGAGTCAAGTGACTCTAAGCTAAAAGCATTGAAGGTTTCATACATCTGCTTTAAGAGTGTCTTTTGAGTCCTTTGGTGGCTTCATTACCACTAAATCTTGCTTTTATGGCTTCAAATAAATACTTGGCATCCTTGTGTTTATTGAAAGTAAGTAGATGCTCACTTGGAAGTGTCATCATCAGGATGCTTCGGGCTTTAAGATCATTCTTCTTTAGGATCTTCTGTTCAGCAGTAACAGCACCAGGTATTGTTGTAGTAGATGTACCATCTTCGTTTGTAGTGGTTCGAGCTACTGGCTTGAAAGAGTTGCCTTCCTCTATGATCTCCCAGAGAGCATAGTCTTGAAGTTGAATGTATGACTCTATCCTGAGTCTCCATGTATCATATTCACCTTGCTTGAGAAGTGGCAGTTTTGCAAGAGAATTGTTTTGGGTATTTTCTAGATCCATGGTTTTTGATATAGGGAATGAACAGAGAGATGGATCTAGTTTGTTTCTTCTAAATCAAGGTTTCAGAACACCAGCTCTGATACCACTTGTTGGTTCCAATTGAATGGATCTTGTTATCTTAGATAGATCTAAAACAACTAGATTAGAAACCTTGTGGTGTATATATAAAGACTATGCGGAATTAATCTTTATATACTCAGAAGAAACAATCAAACAATGAACACAGAACTTTCACAAAGCTTTCAATATATTGAACAAACCACAAAACAACTATATGTTTTGCCTTACAATGAAAGACTCTAACTATTATATGAATTGGACGACTATGAAAGTATATGAAAAAGAGATATGTCTAACTATGCCGTAGGGTTCCTTTTATACACTAAGGAAAACCCTAATGGGCTTACAAAACGCGTTAGGAGATTATGTAGAGATCATGCATATCTATTCCTAATTTATCTCATACATATCTCATAAGCAGCACTAATATACTAACTAACAGTACTAACTATATACTGACAGTACTAACATTGTACTAACAGTACTAACTATAACTAGCAGTACTAACTATTACTACTAGCAGTATTAAGTCCTTCAGCAGCATTATCTTGTAGAAGCTCTTTAATTCCCAACACTACTTACTATTTTCAGTGTCTCATTATGAACATTGTACTAAATTAAATACCATTGTTAACCACCAAACCTGTTGATAGCCGGTATTTTTTCATTTGTTACCAGTCAAACCGGTGGTGTTGACTTTTCTATTGGTCACGTCATATTTTTTGTTGGAGTTGGCTACGTCATTTTTTCCACGTCAGTAATTTAATCTTTTTTCCCTCTAAGTTTCCCTCCAACTTTCTAGTCAGCTTCACTGTAACACTTTTCAAATTTTTTTCTTTCTTTGTTACAACTAAATTCAGTAACACTTTCTCCCCTAAACCTTACAAATTCAAAAACACTTTTTCCCTCTTCAAGAAAATGGATTC
>BQNB010091675.1:9719-26810 GCA_026074375.1 Tanacetum coccineum
TTCAAAAAACTTAGAGATGACTTCAAGAACCCTTGTTCTTCTTAAATATTGGCTTTAAACAGCTTATACTTCCTTTATTTTCTTCTATGGCTTGGTTAGATCAGTATTTTGAGGTAGTATGAAGTTTTGATGGTAAATTGAAAGTGTGTGTATGTATGCGTGTATATATAGGGTAAAGGAAGAGTAGGGACCAAGTTTGGAAGAAGTTGTGGCCAAGTAGACTTAGAGTGGTGGCCAAGATTAGCTAGGTGTGACTATGGAGAGATATGATGTAGCATGGAGACGTGTATAAAGGTGGGGGTGGCTAATCAAAGAGGTGACAAGGGTTTTGCTTGGAGTCCAAGGTGGTGATGGAGGTGGTAGGGTGGTTTCTTGGTGGTGACAAGGTGGTGACAAGTAGGTGAAAGGAGGCTAGCAAGGTGGTGTGTCATAGAGAAGGGTGGTTGCTTAGTTTAAACTTAGTTCGAGCTAGTTAGGGGGTGACGGGTTCATTAGGGTTTTTGGATTAGGGTTAGGGTTTAAAATGAGCTAGGGTTTAAGTTTAGGAAGGGAAAATGTTTAAATGTTGTGCTATAAGTGTTTGTAACTTGTGTTGAAAAGGTTGTACGAAATCTAGAAGGAAAATGGACGGAAAATGACAATTTGAATATTCATGCATTATTGATTTGTATTCTAAGCTTAATGGTGTTATTCTAAGGTTTAGGAGGGAAAATGTAATTCAAATTTGTGCATTGATCAGTTGTACACATGCCTTGAAATCTTGTACATTTATTTTGTATGTAAACATTACATATAGTTAGGGTTTTGTTATAAACGTTAACGTTAAAGTCCGTTTTATAATAGCATTTTGGAAAGCACGTTAAATAGATGACGTATAGTAAAAATGGAGTTTAAAACATATTGCTTGACATATTATAACGTTTACTTGCTATAAACGTTGATGAAATTTGCATTGGTAGGTTGCGTGAGCTCTTTTACTTTGGTAATGTAAGTTACGGTACATTTTGGATGGAAAAATCTTTCCGTGAAAATGGTTGCATCTAATTGAATAGATGGAAATTACACTGAGGAAAAATTGCATCTAATTTAATAGATGGATAATTACATAGAGGAAAATTATGAGTTGTTATAAATATTAAGGTCCCAAGCCCAAAATCATAGCAATTTCTTTTGTTTTATATCTACTATAGAACCCAAAAATATTAATGAGGCTTTAAAAGATGAAAGTTGGATTGTAGCTATGCAAGAAGAACTAAATCAATTTGTAGCTAATGATGTTTGGGAATTAGTCCCTCTACCTATAAATTAATCCGTCATAGGAACAAAATGGGTCTTTAGAAATAAATTAGATGAAAATGGTATAGTATCTAGAAATAAGGCTAGATTAGTGGCACAATGATATAATCAATAATAAGGTATAGATTATGATTAAACATATGCTTCGATTGGCTAGATTAGAGTCAATTAGAATACTTATTGCTATTGCTTGTGCAAATGATTTTAAACTATATCAAATGGATGTAAAAAGTGCTTTTCTAAATGGTTTTATAAACGAAGAGGTTTATGTTGCTCAACCTCCGAGGTTCATTGATTTTCAAAAACCAAACTATGTTTATAAACTTAAGAAAGCTTTATATGGTCTTAAGCAAGCTCCTAAAGCTTGGTATGATAGACTAAAAGCATTTTTGATAAAACACGAGTATTCAATGGGAATGGTCGATAATACACTTTTTACTAAGAAATCAAAGTCACGTCTTATCATTGTTTAAATATTTTTCGACCACATTATATTTGGTTCCACGAGTCAAAACTTGTGTGATGATTTTGAAAAAATCATGCACGACGAGTTTGAGATGAGTATGATGGGGGAGTTGAACTTCTTATTGGGCCTTCAAATAAAACAAATGGAAGACAGAATATTTTTCAATCAATCCAAGTACATCAAGGAGATGTTAAAGAAGTTCGGGTTGGAAGATTCCAAACTAACCAAGAGGCCGATGTCAACAAAGACCAAGCTTACTAAGGACGATAAAGCCGACTCCGTGGATAGCTCTAAATATCGAGGTATGATTGGTAGTTTACTTTATTTAACCACAAGTAGGCCCGATATTATGTTTAGTATTTGCTTATGTGCTCGTTTCCAAGAAAATCCTAAGACTACCCATTTAGAAGTCGTTAAGCGTAAATTTAGGTATATTAGAGGAACTATACATTTAGGATTCTAGTTATTCGAAAGTGAACCAGATAGACATACTATAGTTTATGCGACTCGGACCACGCGGGCGATTTACGTTGATCGTAAAAGCAGAGCGGTGTTTGTAGTTCATGGGATGTTGGGTTTGACATCTTGGACGCTAAGAAACAAACGGGCCTTGCTATCTTCACAACCGAAAGCCGAATAGTCTCGCCGAGAAGGCATGTTGATTCTTTATTTTAGATTTAATATATTATATATATTAAAAGCAAATTAAGCAAATCGCTCTTGTGAAAGAGTGATAAGCTAATTACTAATAAGATATATTTTCGGAAAGTATCGATTAGAAAATTACCCTTAGGAAAGGATAAAGATCAAATCGTTCCCAAGTCGTTTTCCCAACGAAGTCTGAAGATTAAAAATCTTATTTCGGTTCGTGATCGCGTGCTTAAATAATCAATATTTTAGATTTTGGAATCTAAATCTAATAACGCAAAGGAAAAGCATATAAAGGCACGCTAAACTAGAAATAAAGGCAACTTAAAAATCTAACGACATTTAAAACAAATTAAAACTAATTAATAACTAAAATTTACTAACTATTTAACTAAAAATGACAAATTAAAACTTTAAAAACTCAAAATGCAAATTTCTAAACTAAAATGCATTAATCTATTTATTAAATGACAGAAATTATTTTTTTGAAGTTTTAAACTATCTAAAACTATTTTTAAGACTAATTAATACTAAAAATACTAAACTAAATCCTAAAATTTTGAGAAAATTTAGAAAAATACTAAACACTATCCTAAGGGTTTACAAAGAAAAATGGATGAAAAAGCTTAAGCCAATAAGCTGTGAAAAAATTTAAGACTCAAAACTGAATTTTGACAAAGTAAAGACTTAAGATAGATTGAAACCATACTAAAATAAGCTAAATGACATCAAAAACTACCAAAGAAAAGCTAAAATCAAACCACAAATGATCAGTAAATCTAGACCTCAAAGAACAATTAACTTACTAACTAAGCTAGACTGATTTTAGGCTAAATAACTTAAAAGGCTATTTAAAAGGCTAAACACTCAAAACAGATACAAAGTAATGCTAATGAAACTCATTTAGCTCACAAAAAGTACACCACAAATAGGATTTTGAGAAATTTGACAAATAAGCTGTTTTAACAAACTTTGAACCTGCAGACTTGAACTTTTGATAATACAAACTTCAAAACTTAACAAAACTAACTTTAAGCTTATAAAAACTAGTTTAGGAACTTATTTAGAGCTTATGAAACTGACTTGCTATCCCAAAACAAACTACATTTGATTTTACCAAGTTGAAACAGCTTATCCCAAACACCCCTTTAAGATTTGTAAATATATTTTTAAGCTAAGAAAGATCATATTAAGCTCTGATTATTGAAAACAGATGAAGTACTAGGCATATTAAGGACAAATAAGCATTAACTTTGGAAAAATAAGTGCTAAAAATAAGGCTACTCTAATAAGCATTTTAGACTAAAAACTAAGCAGTATTAATCAAAACTAATTCTAATTACGCAAACTTGATATTTAAGACATATTAAGCTAACATTAGACAGAATAAGCACATTAAAAACAACAATAAGCCTTATTAATCAGGATTAAGTAGATTCAAAAACTAAAACAGAAATAAAAGCTTAAAAATCAAAAATAGTACTCACTTGGTCCTTTGCTCAAACAAGGACTTATATGCTCTTTAAAGCTTATCTACAAGCTCCAACTTGTTGAAAACAAGCTGGTAAAATCCCATAAGCCCATCTATTTCTGGCTTATCATCCTTATTAAGCTTATTATGACTTTTAAGGTGATTTAAGTAAAATAGCTTATTCAGTTAAGCTTAAAGTAAGCTTAACTGAATAAGTACTAGCTTGAAAGGTAAGGTAGCTTATTGAGCTTAGTTAGTTACATTTAAACACAACTTAAATGAATTTTCTTAAAAGTAAAAAACATTATTCAAATCACAATTTAAATGAAACTGAAATTTTATTAATATCAAAAGAGATTACATGTTTAAAAGAAATTTCAATGATAAAATTACAATAAGCAGTAAAATAAGCTATAAACTATACTAAAGCTAGATATCCCTAACTGTGTAAATACATTGCTATTAATAGTGAGGAGAAGAGCCTTTTAGAGCTTGTAGGAGCGTCTATAACTATCTAATCCTAGCCCTTCAATCATAACAGATTCTCATTAATCCATTTTGAGCCTTTGATCACTCTCCACGTCTTCTCATCTAATAGGATTGCTCAGGATCGCCAACGTGGCCTGGGATTGATGTCATTCCTTGCCACGTAAGTCTTCTAGAAGAGAGGATTCGTATGTGTGAGGTGTGGATTTACCCTGTGCTTGCGTTGTGTAAAATTGAAGGAGATGGATGAACAGTAACTGACGCGTGTTTTATCATTTTGACTAGATCCAATCATGGGCTTTTATTTCATTACTTGGGCTTGGGCTTGGACTATTTTATTAGATATTGGATTGGATTTGAATATTTAATAGGCTAAGGTTTATATACTTCAAGTATTAATGGGATGACTTGACCCGTTAAACGAGTACGGGTTGGCCAATCTCGTGCTCGGATTAGTCCTTTTTAGCTTCGTTTTGTCTATTTTTGATATATTCGATACCTGCATAATACAACTAACAAAACAGACATATACAATGTTTTTTCCATTTGTTTTTTGGTCATTTAAGCTTGTTTTAGTAAATAAAATTGATATGTGATTAAACATCATTATAAAAAAATACTCCATACTATGTTTGCGTGTCCTCACGCAATGTCATATACACACATAGAAAACTAAAAATTTCAACCCCCCTAGACTAATTACCTCGAAAAGTGGTTAAGTGTTCATCTAAGGGGGTTAAGAAATTACTAGTTTAAAACGCCTCATTTTACCATTTATATATATATGCATACATTTATTATTATTATTATTATTATTATTATTATTTTTAATGAAACTGCATGTTTGACTTTCATTATTTAAATATAACTTTTAGGATCACGGGACAAAAAACACTTATAAATAGTGTCCAAAAGGATAAATTCATCGTCCTTGATTTTTGACCCGTCCCAAACCCAAGCTTAAAAAAACGAGATCATTATTAAATACAAGTAAGATCCTAACACTACTCATATTTGCGATTTGTGTAAGCTTAAACTAACTTTTCACTCCCGATGGAACAATATCTTTAAATGTGTATGTGCTCATTTCGAATTTCGACAATCCATTCGACATTTTGAGAAAATTGTCATCCTTCTAAGCATAACGTTCCCCCCAAGAATTATATTTATGAAGGCGAGATCATTCCATGTAGCGACTTTCTTCTAGGCAACAAACCAGCCGAACCGGTTGGTGACCATGCTTTGTGGACACCCAACAGTGAATAGTTCTGGAACTCACGAACATTCGGTCTCCAAAAAACTCTTAAGCTTCCGTTATTCTATACACTCTGTTACTATTTTAAGCAATATAGTTATATGTTCAAAAGCATATTTAAATTTTAGAAAATGAGTTTTTGCTCTTTATTTATTCATTCATATACATTATACGTAACATTAGTATTATTATTATACTTTTAACCTCACCCTTTAAAGAAACTGTCCAATCGGTATGCGAGCGACCATGATCAGTTGTTCTTATATTTCGGCTTCAGACCTTGCTTATTGAAGAATTGTTACATCGGTATGCGAGCCGACCATGATCCAGTAATCTGATCAAGGCTATTATTATTATTATTATTTTATTATTTACTATAATATATATTTATATAAATATAGAATATATATTATATAGATTTATATATATTATATATAATATATATATATATATATATTAATATATATATATATATATATATATATATATATTATATATATATATATAACACTTTTATTTCCACTAGTAAACATTTAAGTAAAAATTTGAACTAACTATAAAAAAGTCTAAAAATGTTGATTTTAAAAGGACTTTTAAGGGTGATAAAACCACAAACTTGTCTAGTTTTTGAAAAGAGCACGTATTATTAGTCTGGTTAGAAGCTTCGGGGAGGAAAAGCCACAAATTACACTTATGAGCTCTTAAGATAACCACTAATCCTTGCTTGCGTCAACTTATACTCAACTCTATCATTTCTTGTTCTTCGCAAATTTAAAATCTTTAATAAAAAGATCACGGAATACTTAGTCTTAATAAATCAAGCTTTGCATATTTAAATTCTATTATGGAAACTTGCAAATTCTTGGCTTTTTCAAGCTATAATTTGTTTTAAAGCTTCTTATATAAAAGACTAGCAAAAGCTTTCATTTATATAGGTTAAGGGGCAAGCTAGAGCGCAACATGCTCGATCAAGTCAAAATTTATTCTTATTCTCACCATCGGAAAGTCAAACATTTGTGTCAAAACACTTATTTTATTTTTGAAATTTTTTAAATTTTGGCATAAAATCAAATATTTTTGGTAAACGAGGTTACGTGAAAACAAAGCAAATGCAAGTAAGATCAAATCGATAGATACCCCCTATACTAGAACTAAACATTGTCTCAAATGTGAGACTGCTACCCCCATACTAAAATCAATGTATAATCTTAATATAAAGGGTCTCTACGTAAATCTAAAGCCGTTTATTAATTATGCTAATAGATAAACGTTAATCAATAAGATCAAGGATATCAGATTCCATATATAGCATGATAAGTGATTGGAAGCTCGAATGAATGAATGGACAAAACCTCAGAGCACGAGAGTCTTCATAATAGGGCAATCGCTGGAAACATTAAAACACAAGCACGAAACACGAGAACTAAGAGGCGAGCCTCCTCACGTCGCACTTATTAGAAATAGAAAAAGAAGATAGAAACACGGGTTGCCTCCCGAGAAGCGCTTGTTTTTGTGCAGTCTCTAGCTTGACTCTCCCTGAATTCCTTTGTCCTTGGGGCAGAAACAGAAAAATGGAAAAATCATCATCGGACTTCATATGCCACCGGCTCTAAGGAATAGAAACTATAAGCGGAGATGCCGGGGTCAAAAATGGTGTCCTCACTCCACGAAGGAGAGAAGAAAAAGAGAATTCATAAGATAGGTAAGGAAAGGAAGAAAGATTTTGATAACAAATGTGAGGGAAAAATAATTGGGCGTCAAGGGTTATCTAACTATGTCTTTGTTTTTTTTTATTTTTTTTTGTTTTTTTTTTTTTTTTGGGAGAGTTATTTTTCTCTGATGCCGAGGTAAATTTTTTTGTTCATATTATTCAATTCATCATTATTAGTTTTTAAGATTTTTGGGTATGATCAAAAAACACTTAGGTGGGAGATTCAGGATAGTGTCATTAATAAGGAAAACTCTTTTTTTTTATTAAGATAGGATTGTGTTAGTGCAAAATATTAGGATAGTTAATCTTTACGATCTATTTATTGTTTGGTTATGACAAACATGTGACTTGTAATACGTAACATAAAGTGCGCAAGTTACTCGTAATCATAAATCATCAATGCAAACATGCATCAACATCTCTAGAAGTCTCAAGTATGCATCAAGACGGACATTGGTTTACACACGACGTAAATCACATAAGGTATGTACAAACAAGCATTTAAAATTGTAGGCTGTTCAAAGATTAAGTTTTTGAATTAAAACTTTACCTATTTTTATTTAATGTAACAAATAATTTTTTCAAAATCTTAATTAGACGCAAATTATTTTTTGAATTATTTTTTACTTTTTAATAAAAGAAATGTTTTATTTAAATATAAAATTTGAAATCTGGTTTTCCCCCCAAAATGGAAGCTTTTATACTAGATACAACATTCCCCACAAAAAGACAAAAAATGGAGCGGAGTCTAGGCGGCGGCCCCCTTATAGGCCTGGCGGCCCCCTTATATATAAGAGACCGCCGGGACCGTCGTTGTCAGACTGTCAGCTTTCAGCTCCTATAAATAGTGGGTCATCTCCAAATGATTTCATAACCCTTTTGCACGAATTTCTCTCAGTTATTTCTCTCTCTAGATCCTACTAAATCTCTCTAAATCTTTGATCATTTAACTTGTTTAAGCTTGTTTAAATGTGATCCAATCTTATACTCTTTTCTTCTTCCCTCAAGTGCAAGAGAAGAACTTCGCTCATCTTCAAGATCCGAAGTTATGTAGTCTAGTTAGTCCATTTGTAACATTTGTTACATAGATCGAGTCCATGTCTTCCAATCTTTAGTAGTGTGTAGATCCAAATGATGTATATATTTGGATGAGTTTATTGTGGGTTGGTTAGTATTTTAGGCCTTAAAATACATTGGTGAGGTGGTAGATTGGTTCTAGCTAAGATTAGGACTCAACATCTAGCTTAGTGTCGAAAAATAATATAAGCGACGCGGTTTATTTGTTTAGGCCATAAAACATAACGGGTTTGGTTGTACCCGAAGAAGGACTCGACATCTAGCTTAGTGTTGGAAAATAATGTAAGCATTGGTATAAGGTTTTCTCCGCCGAAAGGGAGCTTGTTAATTAGTGAAGTAACTCACTACTACAAAAAAGGCTAAAAACACCCCCCAAAAAGATCAGTTATGTAAAACCCTATCTCTATGACAAAAAATAGTGGGAAGGGAATAAATAGAATTAGGTTTTCTTGAAAAAACCAGTTTTCATAATAGAAATTGTATAAAAATTGGTTTTTGGGGTGCAAACCACTCTTTTTATACAATTAAAGACACTGGTGTGTATGTAACAACATGTCTCTATGTGTTTATGTTATGGACACCATTGTTTATAAAACAACTAGTTTTTTTACATAATTAAAGACACTGGTGTGTAGGTAACAACATGTCTCTATTTGTTTATGTTACAGAAACCATTTTAATATAAAACAACCGGTCTTGTTTTATGTTAATAATTTGGGGTGCTAAAATATTCTTAACTTTAAAAAAAGAAAATAATTAAAAGCAAACTTGACATATGATTAAAATCATAAGGACTAAATGTGAGTCCCTAAATGAATAGATCTTAGTAGCCTATGAAGGATGATAGCCAAACTGTATAAATACAACTGACTATGTAGAAACACTGATTATGAATACAATATGTTGATGCGGAATCTCAATACAAGTACTAAGAAAAACAATGTGTAACTAAATAACAACTTCTATTAATCTGCTTTTTTTAACAATTACAGATTACTAACTATTTGAGATATGATATTGCTATGAGATATCTTGAGGACGTATATCTAACTATGCTTAGAGATATCCTTTTATAGACTAAGGATAAACTCTCACAAGCTTACAAATCGCTAACAACTAACACATATCTTTTCCTAGAATATCTCATACATATCTCATAAACGATACTAACTATTTAGTAACTATAACGGTACTAACTATAACTAATCGATCAGACAAAGTTGCTGCTGAAGAAGGATAGAGTTTAAAAGATCAAGAAATGATATGAGTGTTTGGATACATCCTCTATGCATTAAAGAAGTTAAAAAAACATGAAGTCAAACAAGTTCAACATTCATGTTTAAAGGAGGATTGTTAGGATTTATGTTTTAGTAAGTTAGTACCGACAGTACAAATTGTTAGTACTGTTAGTTATAGTTAGTACCGATAGTACAAAATGTAAGTACTGATCGATTATTTAGTAACTAACGGTACTAACTAATCGACCAGTACTTACATTTTGTACTGTCGGTACTAACTATAACTAATAGTACTAACTATTTGTACTGTCAGTACTAACTTACTAAAACATAAATCTTAACAATCCTCCCTTAAACATGAATGTTGAACTTGTTTGACTTCATGTTTCTTTAACTTCTTTAATGCATAGAGGATGTATCCAAACACTCATATCATTTCTTGATCTTTTAAACTATATCCTTCTTCAGCAGCAACTTTATCTTTTCAGCAACATCTTTTCAGCAACAATCCAACTAAGTTGGCTTTGTAGTTTTTGGCAAACTACCAGCCATCAACGGATTTGATGTTCCTTTACTAGTAGCCGTTTGCTCTGGGATAGATAACTCTTTATTCTAAGAATATGGTGAGTTAATTACCATACAGTTTTTGGTAACCTGTCAACCATCAACGGATTTGATTAGTCTTTACCAAATACCGTTTGAGTTTGGACTAGCCAATGCTTCATTGTAATAAAACACTAAAAGAGTGTAGGTGTGTGGTGCGCTGGGTAGGGACAAGAAAAGAAAGGGGACGTAAAAGATCTCCAATCAAATTAATGCCTTAGGACAAAACATTGAGTTGTAATCTTATCTTATTGACTTTTGAATTCAAAATGGATCTAGGTTCACATGGGGTGTCTTGTTTGGACGCATACAAGCAAGGAGGGGGGGACCAAATGGTTTCCAATATTTTAAGATGCTAGTGCTTCTTGTATGATTTAATTTCTAAGTCATCCATGCATATGCTCATGTTTTAAGTAAATCAGGATTCACGTAAGTAACGAAACGAATAACGGTATCTCCAATGTAACTACCCCCAATTTAGGTCGCTGCGGACATAAGGGGTCCGGGGGTGTTTATTGTTACTTCATTTAGATCAATAACACTAAGTTATATATAGAACGACAAAAAGTCGTTTAAAACCGATACATTGGATTTAACAAAGTATTTGTTACATAAGCCCGAAGCTTCACTTGTTCACTTGTTTAAATTACAAAGATTTCAAGCCCATAACAGATATACAAAATGTAATGCGACAAAATCTTTAATGCATGATATCCAAATCAAAACCACCAATGTATCCCTTGCATCTCGTGCTATTGACCTCCTGAAAACATTTGCTTTAAAACATCAACAATAATGTTGGTGAATTCATAGGTTTGATCCACAAGATTTCCCAAGTGTATGATAATGCAACAGATGCAGACATCATATAAATGTATTTACGTTGCCCTAAGCTCATGACACTGAAGCTCGACATAAATGAATACCATATAAATGGCCTACATTGCCCGTTGAGGGATGTTCTAACCCTGTAACATCTATATTCGACATGGATATTACGGTTTGTTTGCCCAGTGATAGCTATTCACCCGACGGGAATGTCCAATCCCAATTGATCTATCATAATTCGCCGCTCACAAATCCAGTAAACTGACAGGTTCATGATAATGAGCTCAACTAGGGTTCATCGCTACTTAGCAACACGTAAATCATTAATATAAAACTTAGTCCACTTGTGTTCCAATTATAAAACAGTGCATAGTTACTCACTCCTAAAAACCTTAAGTAAAACAAAATCAAGTAAAAAGTGGGGCTATGAACTCACTTGGTGAGCGAATATCAAGTGTATACACAGAAAATGCGTCTCACGGTATATGATCGAGTGGCAACCTAATCCAATATAGGTCGTGTAAGTACTTAATCGACATTGGGTATACTACTACCATGGTAGTATGTCTTTATAGCTAATCACCTTCTAATGGTTTTAGTTGAAATCATATTTATAAAGCTTATAACGTTTATAAATATTACTTGGTAAAAAAACATATCTTTCAAGTTTCAAGTCCGTTTCCTTGCGATTTCCTTATGTCCAGCTTTCGTTATTAAGACGACGTATCAAAATATGACATTTTTGTATTTCATGTCCTCTGATGAACAGTGATTTTTACTGTTCATACCAGTTATAAACTTATTTTTATAACCTTTATTTTAGTAAAATCGTAAGGTTTCGGATTTTTTCGTTGTTATAGCTTCGTTTTAGCGTTTCTTTCGAGCACGTCTTCGTTATTGAAAGTTCTATCAATTTATTGATGTTTTCAAAATATATGTTTCTGTCATGAATAGTAACTTTTATAAAAATAGTTTTATAAAAGTATTTTTATACATTTTAAGTATATAAACTCGCGTAATTTCCTACTTCTTGTTTTTATTGAAAATTACGTTTCTTATTGTTTTGGAATCCTAAAAATATGTGTGATTTAATAAAAATACCAAACCTTCTGTTTGTAGAATTTTTATAACAAGTTTTTATAAAATTCTTTTATAACTCCAGTTATTATCGTAAAACTCGTAAACTACGTATCTTTTTCGTTATAAATCGGTTTTTCGAGTTTCTTACCTTTTTGGAATCGTCATGAGGATTGTAGATATGTTTTATAAAAATAATAAAAATCAAATGACCTAAAATTTGTGCCAAAAACAGCCCCTAAATATCTTTTTGAGTTTATTTGTATAACTTTGTTTTTTTATATACTTTTTATATTTATTAAACTACCACAAGTCTCTACAATATTCTTAATATCTTGTTTATTTATAATAGAGTCCATTTGTCCATCATATGTCCACATGGGTCTATGATATCAAGATTAAAAAGTCATTAACCCATCACATGAAATCAATAACTTTCCTTAAGTAACTTTTAACTACAAGTTTATACATATACATTTTTACACTTAACCAACATGTTACAATACTTATAATCCCATTATATCATGATATTACCAATCACCTAACATATGAAAAAGTGTACAAAATGATGATCACAAGTAAAAACTCTTTTTACATGTTTAAAAGTCCTAAATGGTGATTTTTGCTATATAGAACATATATACACATAAAATGATAAATGTAAAGACATAAAGGGTTTTAGATGACCTTAATGAGATGTATGATGATAACCAACACAATCTAAACCTTTGTTTAGATGGAAAAACACCATAGCTTTTGCACATTGAAACCCTTAGTTTTCGATGGAAAACCCTTATATCTTGCTATTACTTTGCTTCAATACTTGTAAACCTTTAACAAACCCTTGAAAACAACCTAAGACATCTTAGATATGATGTAGGTATGTGTGTAAATGTGTTGTATAAATTTGGTATGGATTGTGTAGGGTGGTGTGTTGTTGTCGTAGCCAAACAAGAGAAAGGAGAAAAAGAGAGTTGATTTTCTTAAGTGTTTTGAAAGAGTGTGTTTATGTTTATCTTACTAGTATACCATGACGTATATTTATAACAAGACTAGTCAAATGAGGTATAGGAAGTCTTAAGACAAAGGGGAGTAAAACATGGAAGTCCTTATGGTCTAGGTATGGCTTTTACTTGAAATTGTCTCATGGTTTAATTGAAAAGTGGATGTACAATGCAAGTTGCAAGGACTTAGGATATTTCTTTGTATCTCTCTTGCTTAAAACTCCGGCCATAGTTGCCATTTGTATGATAATTTTTAGTAAGTTTTGGGTATTGGGGTACATTGTGTGGGTAATTTGTTGATGCGTATAGAAAAAGTTTTGGTGGTTCCCGGGTATGCCTAAAATGTATTTTATAGTTGAATCGTTAAACACTTTACGCAAACAATAAAAATAAAATGAACATTGTTAATAATTATACTCAATATAATTCTTAAAACACTTGCTTGATGTAAACATTTAATGTTTGATGCCCGTTTAATTGAACGATAATTTTTAGCTTACGAGATTTACTTAAACGATTTCGATTAAAAGCAAAATGCGTAAATACTAAAAATTACCCATAGTGATTTATTGAACGACCATAAATGACCTTAATACACGGGGATAGTTATGTCTCCACCCCCGTTAAGTGAGCCTTGTCCTCAAGGCTTAAGACGCAGCACTTGACGACGGTGCGGTCTTTGTGAAGAGGTGTGGATATTTCTTCCTGAATTGATCTTCGCGTTCCCATGTGAACTCGAGACCTCTCCTAGAGTTCCATCGAACCTTGACTAGTGGAATGCGGCTTCGCTTCAACCGTTTAACTTCACGGTCCATGATCTCTATAGGTTCCTCGACAAACTGAAGCTTGTCATCAAAGTGAAGTCCATCCAACGGAACGGCTAATGGTTCGTCGGCATAGCACTTTTTCAAGTTGGATACATGGAATGTATTGTGAACCCTGCTTAGCTCTTCAGGTAGCTCAAGCTTGTAAGCAACCTCTCCAACCTTTTCTAACACCTTGAATGGATACCAACATACCTAGGTTCAACTTCCCCCTGTTTCAAAACGTACGACCCCTTTCCAAGGAGAAACTTTAAGCATAACTTTATCCCTAACCTAAAATTCCATCGGTTTACGCTTTGAATCCGCGTAACTCTTTTATCGATCGCGAGCAGCTTGCATTCTCTGCTTGATTTGAACGATCTTCTTAGTTGTTTCTTGCACATTTCAGGACCAGTGAGTTGAATTCATCTAACCTCAGCCCAACAAAACGGCGTACTTGTCCGCTAATTAGTGAATCATCCTCAACATTACATTCTGCGTTGAACGACACTTTCGATCCGTATGAGTTAAAGTGCCTTCAATTGGTGCAGCATTGATGCTAGCGTGATAGCTCCACTATTGTTATACGAGAACTCGACTAATGGCAAATGGTTAACCCAACCCTTTCCAAAGTCAAGAAAACAGAAAAATACACAATGATATGGAGCTTAAAAGTACACTTGAAGACATCCAGAGCTCATATGCAACAAAACCAAGTATTTATAAACAACGGAAAGAAAGTTTGAAGAAAATAAAGGACTAAAGATGAAAAAGACCATAAGTACGCCGCACTTCTACTATTGTGCGCCGCACTTGCCTTTGAAGACAAAAACCGCCGCACTTTGCCCAAGTGCGCCGTACTTCCTTTAAAAGTCAAAGAATTAAAGTCTCAGTCAAAGAAGTGCATTAACTCCTCAAAACCGCCGCACTTATTTGTAAGTGCGCCGCACTTCCCTTCGAAGAATTAAATGATACCCGCATTAACTCACCAAGTGCGCCGCACTTATTTGTAAGTACGCCGTACTTCGACCCAAACTCAGCTTATAAATAGGGATGAAAATATCACACAAAATTCATTCCTCTCATACAATCTTCATATATCTTCACACACTTGATCAATAACAATCATAGTGATCATGGGAGAGGGGGAAGGATTGGTGAGGATCTTATGATCCGATGATCCAAACACCCCTTTAATCCATATCGAACCACCATATCACCACCACCACCATAGCCACGAATTATTACTCTACCACCATGATTTATAGACCTTTCTTCATCACTATTACATAACCTAAACTCATTACTCGAAGGATTCATACCAAATCCTTCTGAGTCACTACCATAAACCTCGTTGCAAAACACTCTATTTGGTGGCACATTGCGAATTCCCTGAAGAGACGTGACATATCCTCAGGTTAATTCAGTAGCATAGGTTGTTGGTTGATCATGGATACTTGGGTTGTTGGACTAGTGGTTGTTGTAGTTGAAATATTGGTTTTGGTACTTTATACTCGAATTACTTGCATAAATGGATTTGGTACATTTCTTTACTAATAATATTGATATGTTTTCTGAGTTTATTCATGTTTGTGATGTTGGTTATTGGTTTGGTTGTGTCTCGCTTATTTGGACGATATTTGTATAATTTGGGAATATGAGTGCTTATGGATTCAATATTGTTTTACTTGGATCATTGTTAATCTTTTGGTATATCATTGCAATTGAAATAGGCCGAAAGGGTTAATTGTCTTGATATATTTTGAACCGTTTTTCTATGGCGTGTTGATCAATCTCTGACCTACCCCTTATATATATATATAAATAAATATATAAAATACTTATAAATATATAAATATAAGGATAAGAATCAAAAATCTCTCAATTGTAGTAAACCGGGAGTATGATTCCCGGGTCGTTATCCCCAATGAGGAATGCAATTAAAAGTCGAGAGTCATTTTGAGAATCGATGCTTGAATGGAACAAAACTTATATTGGTTATCTAAAACTACGGGAAAATTAAGGCAATTTAAACTAAAATCAATTAAGGCACACAAATATAAACAAAAAAACGCAAACCGAGAATCCTAAAACACGACATAAAAACCCTAAATTATCAAAATTAAGTCCTAAAATGATCTTTTTGAATTTTATAAATCTTAATTGACTAAAATGCTAGAACAAAGAAAACTAGACTAAAAACGGAAGAGTTTAGGGCTTAAAAACACTAAAAACGTGAACGAGATTCAATCTCGTTTTTAAAAAATCAAAATTTGCAATTTTAACCCTACGAAAGCAAATCTAATTTTCCTAAGTCCTAAATGTTAAAAGAAAATTTTCTAAAAAAGAATTATATTTTTTTGACTTTTTTATAATTTTTTATGAATTAAAAACGATTTTAATGAAATTAAATGTTTAAAATTACTAAACTATTTAATAAAAATCTAAAAAAATTAGCAAAAGTAGCTTGAACAATGAAGAATCTAATAAAAATAAGCTGAGAAAAACAGCTTATCAAATAAGCTGTGATATAAGCTAAAAACGGCTTATAAGCCAAACAGGCCAAAACGTGTATAAGTATTTAATTTTGCAAGATTAAACCGAAAAAGACCCATGGGCGAGTGGTAGTGTGTGTTGTGTATAAAATGTTTGGTGAGTAGGGGTGAGGTCCTGGGTTCGAGGACTTCCCCTAACTCCCAAATGTTTTTTTAAAAGCTATTTTTTATAACTTTTTAAAGGGCTTAAAAATAAGCAACTTTTACAAAAACATATTTTTTATAAACCACAAATAAGCACTAAAATAAGCTGTAAAGAGACAAAATAAGCTAAATTATACTAAGACCTTAAATGCTAACTGTTAAGCTTTTTGAGCACTAATAAGCAAACCAAAAAGAGAAATAAAATAACACAGATGATAAGCTATATCTAAAAAGCACTTTTGAACAAAAATAAGCAACTATAAAACTTAAGGATTTTAAGCTACAAGGCAAATAAGCTTAAATAAGTTTTAAACTGAAAGTAATAAGCTAAATTGGGCTCAAACTAACATAATAAGCTAAACTAAACCTATAATAAGCAAATACAATAAGATAATAAGCTTAAATAAACAAATTAGCTTTTTGGCAAAA
>BQNB010091676.1:0-26810 GCA_026074375.1 Tanacetum coccineum
TTTTATATTTTGTGATTATCAAAACGTAAAGATGTGAAAAATATTAATAATGTTTTTAGGCATTATTTCTATCAACAGAGTTATTCGTTGGAATTTTTTGTGGAATTTTAGAAACGAGTTGGGTGAGCTAGAGTTAACAAATCGAGTGTATTGGATTTGTTCATCATGTATATGAATAGTTAGGGTAAGTTGAGAAAGAAAATAAAAAATATATGATCACTTTTTCTTCGCTTTATGATAATGACAGACAATATACTAAAAAGATTAAAGAACAAGAGGATTTAATTTACATGATGAGTGATCAATTAGCTGAGGAGAAAAACACTGGCAAGATTAAACAAACGAAAATTTCAGAGCTAGAAGAGTGTTTGCGAAAAAATGATTTTGAAAATGAGCATCTCAAGTCCAAAGTTGTTGATTTTACAACAGTTCAAAATCTTCAAGTGCAAGTTGAGGAACTTAAGAGTATAAATGAAAGTTTGAATTTATTGGTTGAAGAGCTATATAAGGCGCGTGCACTTGCAGAATCGACTTTGAGAGAAAGAGATGAAATGATTAATGCTCAATGTAAGAAAATACGATTGTTGGAAGAACAATCTGAGATAGTTCATGAGGTACCCTCTGAGTTTGATTCAAAAATAGTTCATGACACACAAGATAACTCAACAAATGGATTTGATTTTGAGTTTGCAAACACAATTAAAAGAAACTGTTGAATTGATTGTATAATTTTCAGATGAAAAATGTTTTGCTTCAAAAGAAATTGAGAGCTTAACAGTTGAAATAAAAAGTTTGCAAACCGAAAATAAAGTTCTAAAATCAGGAGAATCTGAGTTGTTAGAAAAGATCGATCAAATGAAATCTCAAGTTTTGGAATTTCTGGAGAAACTTTATATTTCAAATCAAGAGATGAAACAACAAATCGTTATTTTTGAAGAATACAAACGAATGTTTTTGGCTAAAAATAATTTTCTTAAAAAGTGTCTTCTTCGGTGCAAAAAGAGTATAATGATTTGTTGGCTTCCAATGATTTTTTGAAACAAAGTCTTGAAACAAAGTTTAAGTTTTCAAAACATGATATTTCTCTTGAGAAAATGATTGAAATGATTGAGAAATAATATGAATCAAACGTTTCAAAAATTTCCGTTATAAGATCAAGGTTTGAGACTAAAAATTTGGAACTTGTCAAGGAAATGGGGGATAAAGTTATATGTTTTGATGAGGAGAAAAAGGCGTTTGAGACTAAGATTTTAAAATTGGAAAAGGTTTTAGCACAACTTGTGAAAGATTTTGATGATGTCAAAACAGAGCTTTCAAAAAGAACTGACAAATTTGGGACGTATTTTGCTAATCTTGAAAAAGAAAATGCTTTATTGAAATCGCAGTTGGCATCTCAAAATTACACACCGTTGCAAAAAGAAAACAATGATTTGAGAACATCATATAATTTATTGTAAGAGAAATGTGAAACTTCTTGTGAAAAACTTAAAAAAGAGAACGATGATTTGAAAATGCATTATAAGAGATTGTTTGATTCAATAAAACATAAAAATGTTGTTTCTCACGTTTTCACGAAATCAATTCCAAAAGTGAATGTTTCGGAAAAGATTTACACGGGTGAATCTTCAAAACCAATTTTGAAGAAGGTTTCTCAATTTACTATTTATTCTTTGCAAAAAGATAGGAAGTATTTAAAGAAACAACATTCATTCGAAACATTTACTTCTCAAAATCATGTGAAAAACGAAAGTTCAAAACAAATGTGGAAAAGAAAAGAAAACATTTCCAAATCGTTTAAGTATTCAAGAAGTGAAATGTTTTCAATGTGTAAAAGAGATGATTCATTTTTGAAAAAGGTGAAAGATGTAAGATTTCCATTCATTTCGAAAAGAATTTTACAAAGAGAAACACCGACTTTCAACAATAAATGAAAATCTTCTCTTCCTCAAGGGTTAATACATCGAATGAAACACCAGGTTTCAAAACGGTGTTGACACCTTTGAGAAGTTTTAAAACTCCTAATGAAACATCAATGTTTTATAAGTCAAAATGAACAAATGAGATGAGTTTTAAGTCTCCGTTGATTCCAAGAAAGTTATTTCAAAATGAAACACCGGGTTTTAAATCTCTTTGGAATTCAACTTCTATGCATTAAATTGACGCAACCTACGTTTGGTTCTCCAAATATGGTAAACCCGTTAGCAACGTGCTTAAGTGGGTACCAAAAGTTGTTGTTTAATTTGATAGAAAATTCAACAAGATTTTTCTGTTAAATTTTAGAAAATACAAAAAGATTTTTTTTTATAAAAAAATTTTAGAAAAGACAAAAAGATTTTCTTTTATATAGAAAATTTAGAAAAATACAAAAAGATTTTCTTTTATATAAAATTTGATTAAAAAAATTCAAAAATATTTTTTTTAATTTTAGAAAAGACAAAAATATTTTCTTTTATATCAAATTTTATAGAAAATACAAAAAGATTTTTGGTTTGTATAATGGCTTTCATACATATTCAGTTTGAAACCCGAGCTTAAAATATTGGCTTATGTGTATTTCAGTACATAACTCGTGCTTTAAAGAAAAGAAAATGTACGCGTCAGTGCATTTATCTTTGAAAAAGAAGAGAAGTCTTCTTTGACTTGAGTCATTGATACATATTTTTCAAAATATTTATGTGGTACTTAAAAGATAAAATCAAGTTGTTTAAAAAGTCAATGATCTCAAGTTGATGAGTTATAATCGGTTCGAATTTTTAAAATGTGGTACTTTCAAGACAAAATTAATTTCAAAAGGTCTTCAAATCGATGTACTATTTGTGAAGATGCTTAAAAGTTTTAAGTGTATAAAGAAATAAAGACTCAAAAGTGCAAAGAGGATTTCCCTCATAAATGTTTTATCGAAGCTATGGTATTTTTCGAAGGGGAGTGTCTGTATGTTTTGTTGAAAAAGTTTTCAGAAAGTTATCGAAATGGTAAATTGTTTACATTTCATCTTAACATATCCTTATTTTTGCGTTTTTAGATTTATGTCAAAAATGTTTCTCGGCATATGTTAAGGGGGAGCGTCTTTACAATGATTGAAAACCTTCAAAGATCAAAATTTTCTTCTTCATATGATGTTAGTGAGAATGATGAAAAATGGAAAGAGAGATTTGTAAGGAAAAATAAAAAGAGAGAATTCAGAAATCGTATACTTGAAAAAAAAATGAAAGTATATGTCGTGTGCTTCAAAAGCAAGAACATCACATGAAAAGAAAAAGATAAAAGTATGCAAAAAAAGAAATGCCACCGCATACGAAAACAGACAGAGTGATTGTTCTAAATTCTCTTGATTTTATCATAATCTCATGATATGATTTCAGATTTTCATCTTGGTTATCACAAAACATTCTTTCTAAAGGAATTATCTTGGCGTATGTTGATTAAGTTGCACGGTGTGATTTAGTTACTCTCAAATACTCCTATGATCTTCCAGAACCGGAATTGATCTACCCCGGAGTCTTCCTTCCAATTTAGGAAAGTTAGGTCTAGGTGATGGAGTTTGAGGTGTAAATCAACATGTGTTGTATGTCAAATGGATGATGTGTTTCAAAAGCTTTAAATTTATAATGACTGAAAATACCAATTTTATTATAAGGAAACACACGGGTAAAAGTATAACCCACGTATAGAGTATAACCTTTTTAGGTAAGACCAGGTCGTCCACAGGGATTTGAGTAGTGTTTAGATAATCAGAAAGAAAATAGACTTTAACAATTTCGAAAATAACTTTTGTTTTACCAATGATAATAAAGATGACTACTCGGATAGTTAAAAATAATTTATAAGTAATGGTAATGATTAAGACCTTGAAGATGGAACCTTAACTTATAAAAAGGATTTCTCGTCAGAAAACGTTTTCACAAATTAATTTAAATAACTCAAGACTTATATTTAGTAGACTAAACCAAACGTGTCACTCAAATGATCTAGTTACTTATTATATCAAAGCTTATTTTGTTTATCAATTTACGAAAGTGGATTTCTCGACACATACGATAAAGACCATAGACAAATCTTTAAAACCATATAGATCATAACTGGTCTTTCGACCGATACCGATATGATTATATAATCTAATTTGATAAGCAAAACCGACAAGATAAGAGATAATAGGGGTGCAACATAAGCTTGAGATTAATGAGATCACAACCATACCAAACACTTATTCATTATTATAACTTCATCGAGTAGTCATGAGAGAATTAGCCTCTTATGGCTATGTAGTTCATAACATAACTTGATTCAATAGGAAACTTCATTATTTCACTAAACTAGTATGGTGTTCTTCTTCGTTCTTGGTTGTTTGATCTTGATTCTTCAAAAAGAGTGGTGTTTATGCTTGGAGAAGGATTGAGAAGGATTATTATGAGAGAAATGGGTATGAAGGATATATTTTAATTGATGGAATGATGATAATGTGTGAGATTTTTGGCTCTATTTAAAAGCTGATTTTAGGGTAAAAGTGCGGCGCACAAGATAAATTGTGCGGCGTACTTGGTGATTAAATGCGAAGGTAATCTAATGTTTATTGAATAATTGCGGCGCACAAAAGTATTTGTGCGACGTACTTAGGGAGTTAATGCAATAGTGTTTATGACTTCATTTATTCTTCATATAAGGGTAGGAAGTGCGGTGTACAATTTTGTAAGTGCGCCGTACTTGGAGAGTTAATGTACTTGAATGACTTAGTCTTTAATTCCTTGATTTTGAGGAGAAGTACGGCGCACAAATGGTAAGTGCGGTGCACATTTTCACTTTGAGCTTGAGACTTTATCTTTTTTCTTGGATTATGTTTTCTAAGGTGTTTAAGTATTCGATCTTTGTTTGATTTGAGCTCGGGATGTCTTCAAGTGAACATGCAAGTATTTCATACTTTTAAGTATCGAAAGTTCACGAGAAATGATAAAATATGAATATATAAGGTCACCAAAAACATGTATAATTTAGGCGTTATCAAATCCCTCCACACTTATCTATTGCTTGCACTCAAGCAATCCAAGCAAGAAAATAATATCATTTATCATGACGTGGAGAAAATATGGATTTTTACAAGAGTTTGCATATTAATTAACTTTTCAGGCATAGACATATAACATAGCACCTCACAGGGGAATGTGTTTGATTTTTATTTCACTCGAGCCACTCAGATAGGGTTTATAATTGTGAAGACACTCAATTTGCACAGACATAATCTAGACAGCTACCATAGGCTTGTACTTGACACATAAACATAACCGAAAGGCAAAACTTGATACTGATGAGGGATAACATCATATACAAATCTTCATGTACCGGAACTTAAGCCTTTATTTCATTGAACTACTATATTAATTTTTTTTTCTTCTCTTTTTTTTAATAATGATAACTAGGGCTTGGCATAGAACATCTTCTTTAATCTTGACTTAGGTATTTCAGCAACTTAGCACAAGAGGGAGTGCTTGCAAGAACAAAAACTTGCAGAATTAAATAACATATGATTAATCAGGCTTTGGTCTAGTAAATGATGATCAAGCACAAGTTCTAGAGCTTCTAAATTGCCGGCTCACTCAAATATAATTATCAACCAATACCATTGTTCCAGAAAAGACGACAAATTACAAATACACAGCCGTAATGACAGATGAGACACTTGCAACTGCATTCAAACCTTAACTTGAACAGGCTAAAGGCATCAATTATCTTAGGTACCAAAGGTGGGTACCCGAATATATTCTAAGGCTTATAATTCTCACAATTTAGTGGACTAGGTTGTGCTAGTTATAATGTCAATCCGGTTGGATTTGCCTTACCAAGAGCATTTTTTATTGAAAACATATATTAATTTTAGGATTTTCATAAAATATCAGTTAGAAAAATTTTGGCAAGGCAAACACGGAGGGATATGATTAATTTTTCCTATTTGGCTCCCCTCCACACTTAAGTTGAACATTGCCCTCAATGTGATAACTGATAAACTAGAGAAATATGGAAAATTAAGGGAAAATGCTACTTCCCGGGGCATAGAGATATATAGTTGTGAGAGAGCTATCCTTGAGCATACTTCATAATTTTCTAATTTTTAAGCTATATTACCTGCATAAAAGTAAACACACAAAAAAAGAAAATATTTTTGTTGGGGTTTTTTTAGAGAAATAAAGGATACGAATAGAGTTGTATGGAGGAGGAATGTTAAGAATCATTTAAAACTCACTAGGATCAAAAACAACAAAGTATTGATACGCATTGGAATTTAAATAAAGAACAATGTTATTTTCACAAGGTTTTTCATTACATACAAGCCCTAATTCTATGTGATCAATATAGAACGATTACCTAACTGTAACAGGATCAAAGACACTTTGATCTTGAGGCTAAACCACATACTCTAGATGTCTACATCTTTACTTGTGCACACATAAACTATGTCTAGGGATCTCTTTATATAGAGAGTCCATAAGACTTACAAAGGAATCTTAATTGTATTAGGAAACTAAATCTTTTCCTAATCTTTGATCTTTATCTTGTAAAAAGATCTTTTAGAATCCTCCATCTTTTGTAGAATTCCATATTGTCAATTTAGATCCTTATTTTTTCATTCTTTTGTTCTTTTGTATCATTGTTTTTGTATCATCAAATCAATAAATCCCAACAATCTTCCCCTAATTGATGATGACAAAACAAACAATAATATGATTCTAAGATTATCCATAGTAGCAATCTTCACCTTGAGCACATGAACATCTTCAAATTTGATCTTTTATGAATGAAACAAACTTCCCCTTAACTTAATATTTCCTTTGAACTTCCATGTCGTGCCACCATACTAAATAAGCTGCAAATCATATATCTTTGTACCATCTTCCCCTTTTTGTTATTATCTAATAGGGGACTTGTGAACATATACAACTTTGATTTTTACAACTACAAACCATATATCATACTTCTAATTCAAGCTTTCCAATGTCTTAAATTACCCTCCATGACGCATAATAAGAATAATGAATTCAAGCAGTAGAAGCTTAAACTAGCAGTAGTAATAATGACTTAGCAGTAGTAAGAATCAAAACCTTCCCCTTAATTGGTGCATGTAACATATCTAAATGGTTAAACACTTTATCATATGCTTCTTCTGAAACCAATATGTTAACCATCTCTTGAATCTCTTATTCTGTTGGCTCTATGTAATGATTACTAAGGGAGAAAACTCAGTATTACAAACTTGATGCTGAAGTAGAATAACCCAAACTTGTGTCTTATATCTTGTACTATCCACGTGACTCCAAACTCATACGTAATTTCCTTGAAGTATAAGTAGACCTCAATCTCTTGACAAAATCCTCATCCAAATGAGACACTGAGCACTACAACGTAACTCCTTTAAGTGATAGCAAATGTGCGCATTGAGCATCATAAGTTTGTAGATCACACATTGCTAGATTTGACAAGTCTTCGTCAGCATCGGTTTTAAGCACGAACAAGTTATCTTCAAAGTCATAATCCAACCAAACTCGACTTTAAGATATGATAAGAAAACTCACTCGTGAAATTCCACTTCAACTTCAAATAAGTGATAAACAATTGTCTTCGTAACCAATTCTTGCAAT
The DNA here is from genome assembly GCA_026074375.1 of Tanacetum coccineum. Classification (NCBI taxonomy): domain Eukaryota; kingdom Viridiplantae; phylum Streptophyta; class Magnoliopsida; order Asterales; family Asteraceae; genus Tanacetum; species Tanacetum coccineum. The sequence goes on from BQNB010091676.1 coordinate 7,626, forward strand.
TGTTGCTACAACAACTACAACTGCGTGAAATTTCACTTGTTGATCCCAACTTAAGATCTATTTCTTAGCTTGTAAAGGTTAAGTTACTTTGGATAGATCCAAAGTAATTATGGTAGAAACTTCGTAAATACTAAAGAGTATGCGGAATCTACTCTTTAATACTTAGAAGAATATTAATGAAACAGTAAACTGTATGAACAATGATATTACTAAAAAGCTCCAATATTATTATTATCAATAATACGAGTACTCTGTGTAGTACTAGGGTTTACAACCTTGAAGCTATATATCAAAAACATATGAATGTGTGTTTGGTACATTGAACTCTATACCCTAGGACCTCCTTTTATACACCAAGGAGTCCTTTATAAGATAACTACTAATCTTCTATAATTCTAATAGATAACTGTAAATCTTCTAACTTAATACGATATACATATCTTTTACAGAAATATCTCATACGTATCCCGTAAGTAATCTTGATAAGCAATCTTCATATTTATCCTTCTGACAGTAGAAATTCTTTTAGCAGTTGTAATCCTTTAGCAGTTGTAACCAGCAGCATTAACTTTTATTCTAGCAACACTAACTTAGAAGTATTAACTCCAAGATCATCATGAAGTCTTTTGATCCCAACAATCCTCTCCTAAACTTGATGTTCATCTTCTGAATCTTCAAGTTTCTTGATTAAAAGCTTTATCTTCACTAGGAGGATGCATTCAAACACTTCCAGGATTCTTGACCTGTTTTGTCATGAGGTTAAGAAGTTGATAGCACATCTTATTCCAATGATCAGTTTGAAGCTTCTTGTTGAGCATTGTTGTGATTGTTTCAGGTGTAAGTGGATACTTTTTCTCTACCAGCATAAAGATATGCAGATTCTAAAATCTCACAAAATGTACTCCACTTGAATAAAATAGCTTCCAAACTGTTACCTTGTGTCCTTGTAGATTTCTCCATACATTACTTTCTATATCAGGTTCAAACATCACTTTCAGATCACCTCATAACACTCTTTCATATGCCTCCTCTGGCCTTGTATTCCCATGTTTAGTTTTAACCAACTTTCAGAGTGTTTCCAGGTCTTCTCTGTTAATGTTCTGAAGTATCTTAATCATTGATGAGTACCTCCTTGAACTTCCATCTGCTCTTATGAGTTGAAAGTATCCCATCTTTCCTTCTTTAATGATTTTCTAGTCAACAATTATTGGAGGCTTTCATCTTAGCTTCTTCTTGATCATCATCTATCTTTTGCTTCTTAATTCTTTCTTGTTCTAGCTCTGTGTATGCTCTTTTAGAACTGCTTTCTTTTGCTCTTGTTACACTGCCTTCATCTTTATCTTTACCTCCTTTCACCACTTCAGAATCCATAGATACAAATGAGTCTATCCAACCCATGGTCTTATCAAAGGCCTTCTGAACTTCATCAAAGCTTTTGTTCTTTAACTGACTGTGAGTGAATCTAGCCATGTTCTTCAGATAGGTACACATTTGATTTCTCTTCTAAGCTTTAGTTGGTGGTTTTCTTCTCTGCTCTTCTGCTCTAAGTCTTGCAAAATGCTTCTTTCTTTTATCCACGAGCTCTACAAGCATATTTGACTTTTCTTCAACAGTCAACTCTTCCTACTCTTGTGCATGTAAATTGCAGCTAGCTCATAATCTGCATCTATCATAGCTTGAACATTATCCCATTTAGTAATGTTTGCATCTTCTTCTCTTTGTTTTGAAAGCTTCTCTTCTTCTTCCAATTTAGCATTTAACTGAACTTGAAGTTTTTGAGCAATTTCTTCATCAATCAAAATTTGATCTTTCTTTTTCAAAGGCTTCTCAGGTTCTATCATCTTTGCCTTGCCTTTGTCTTTAGCCTATGATATTTGTAAAGATGATATTGTTGTTCTAAATTCACTTGGCTCTTGAACTACAAACCCTATAGCCTTGGGTCTTGTGAAAGCAGTTGTAGTTGTTGTAGAAGCAATTGTAATAGCCTTGGGTTTAGCTACTTTGATCTCTATTAAGGTCTGAGCCAGATTCAACTCATCAACAGTTGTTGTTGTAGCACTGACAGTAGTATCTTTAGCAGTACTAACTACCTTTTCAATCTCAACTTCATGCTCATCAAAAACTCATGTATCAAACATTAAATAATCATCATTCCTCCCCTAAGCCTCATCAACCAAAGTAACCTTTGCATCAGCATCAAGATCATTAATTTTCATCCCCTGTTTGGATGCATCCTCCTGAGCACCCGAACCTTCATCTTTAGAGGAAACAACTTGTGCAGATCTACTAACCTTCCTTAACCTTTTAAGCCTTAAAGTTCTTGACTTATTCCTCCTTTCCAGCTTCTTAACCCTCTCTTTTAATTTAGTTATCTCTGCAGCTTGAGAGGTCTTAGTGTTCTCCAAGTCAAGAACTCTTTCAAACAATTTTGTACAAAGTTCCATCAATTCATTTAGTTTTAATCTATCCTCACCACTGAAAAGTGGATCATTAGAATGTGTAGGTACATGCTCCGCATTGGCAGCCTCATCAGTGATAGGCTCTGTAGAACCACTGGGTTGAGGAACCTCATTGTCTTTCCTTTGTTTCCTTCTTAGTTGTTTCTTCTTAGGCTGTGATGTAGATGGTTGAATAATAGTGTGTGTGTGTGTTGAGGATCAGTTAGTATTTCTGAACCCTCACCTAATTCTTCAGGAGCTTGAACCATCATAGTTTAAAATAAAGGGGTAACTCTCTCAGAAAAACCTTTTCCTTCTTTCTTTATATTAGCAAAGACCTTCTTAGTGTGAGAAGGTGTAATATAAATTTCTTTATGTTTGGTCATTCCTTCAACTTGTTTATCCAGGAACACTTGCACAAACCTTGGATACATTAGAAATTTAACCCCACCCTCTAAGTTCTTCACCATATTATCAAAAATGTACTTGGAAAAGTTGAATTTTTGGTTTGTGGCAAGACAGATGATAGTTGAGGCCATAGTGCTACTAAATTTGTTCCAAGCAGTAGTCTTAGCACTAAGGCATTGCAGAATTATATGGATAGGAAATTTCCATTGAGGTGAAAAGAAAGCTTTATAGAATGTAAGCTTTTGTGTAAGATTTTCATACCCTATGAGTGTCAGCTATTCAAAAATTGTCGCATTTGGAAGACATTCAGTACCTTCGGCATCTTTTAATTGAAGAGCTCTTGTCACACTTGTCTCAGTGATGATCACCTTCTTCCCATCTACTAGGGCTTGTATTTGCACTTCTCCATTGACAGTTTTTGCCTTAGCAGTAGCCCAGAACTGCTTAATGAATGAAGTATAGATGGTGGGATTCACCGTTAGCGCATATCTGATAGAACTTGCATTTAAAAAGTTAATAATTCCTTCAAACTCATCACTTTCTTCAGGTTTCTCCAAAAATGCAACTAAATTGTGAGTTTCAGCAAACTTTAGGTTCGACATTGTGTTGGGTTTTGATGATGAATGATAAAATTGAGTTAGGGTTTATGATTAGAGAGTATATCAAAGTGTAAAATCGATCAAATGAGTGATTGAAACCCTTAATCGAAATATTTGTGAAATCACCCTCAACATCATTAACTTAAACTAGCAGTACTAAGTTAAGCCTAACAGCATTAACTAACCCAACAGTAGCCCAGTAGTAGTAAGTTATGCCTGGCAGCATTAACTTAACCAGCAGTAGTAAGTTTATGCCTAAAAGCATTAACTAACACTGGCAGTAGTAAGTGTATGCCTAGCAGCATTAACTGAGTCACCAGCATTAACTCCAATTTCGTTCCAAAAAGCATTTCCATCATCAATTTTGATTCTCACAAGCTCTCTTTCTGTTTTTATTCTCATTTTATCTCTCAATTCTTTTTCTCACTGAATCACTCTGTCTGTTTTTATTTTCACACATCTCTCTTTCTGATTTTATGCTTACCAAATTTCTCTCATTTCTTTTAGCTCACACAATCACTCTTTATATTTTTGTTTCACACATCTCTCTTTCTGTTTTTCAGCTCACTATTTCTCTCAGTTCTTTTACTCACCAATTCACTCTATTTGTTTTTATTTTCACACATCTCTCTTTCTGTTTTTCTTTCTCACCAATTTTGCTCATTTCTTTTACTCACCAATTCACTCTATCTGTTTTTATTTCACACATCTCTCTTTCTGTTTTTCTTTCTCATAAATTTCTCTCAATTCTTTTACTCACCAATTCAATGTATCTGTTTTTATTTCACACATCTCTCTTTCTGTTTTTCTTTCTCACTAATTTCTCTCAATTCTTTTATGCTCACTTTTTCTCTCTTTCTGTTTTTGTTTTCTCTCAATGCTCACAGTATTAATTATAACAGCAGTACTAATTATACTTACCAGTAGTAAGTTAGGCCAACAGCACTAACTTGAATCTCATCATTAGTTGTTGTTTCATTCCATTTCAAGCATCATTTGTGCATAATCCGCTGCATACTAACATAATTAACCTCCCCACAATCAATACTTCAGAGATTAAGCATTCATATACTTGCAATCAGATATTGAAATCTACTAACATCAAATGCTTTTGTAAGCAAATCTGCAACATTTTGATCTGTATGAATCTTGATCATCTGAATAAGCTTCTTCTCATTGGAATCTTTGATAAAATGATGTCTAATCTCAATGTACTTAGTCTTTGAGTGAAACACTGGATTCTTAACTATGCAGATGGTGCTTTCATTGTCAATGAAAATCTTGGTATTCATGAAATTGTATCCATAATCCAGCATTTGATTTTGAATCCAGAGTACTTGTCCATAGCAACTAGCAGCAGCCACATATTCTGCTTCAGTAGTAGAGTTGGCAACTATAGTTTGCTTCTTGCATTGCCATGAAATCAATCTGCTTCCAAGAAATTAACAACCTCCTGTTGTGGATTTCCTGTCTAAACTTACACCAACATAGTCACTGTTAGTATAAGCTTCCAAATCAAATGGTGAGTCCTTAGGATACCAAAAGCCTAATTTAGGTTGACCTTTCAAGTATCTAAAGATTCTTTTCAGAGCATGAAGATGTGAAACTTTAGGTGTGACTTGGAATCTTGCACAAGCACATACAGCAAACATTATATCAGGCCTTGAAGATGTTAAATACATCAATGAGCCAATCATTGATCTATATAAGTAAACATCAACATCTTCGGCATTTTCATCCTTCATCAAAGGATTTGAAGTCTCCATATGTGTAGTTGCTGTTTTTACAGTTGAAAAACCAAACTTCTTCAAAATTTCATCCACATACTTGTCTTGATTGATAAAAATCTCATCATCTTTCTATGTCACTTGTAGTCCTAAGAAGAAAGTAAGCTCACCCATAGAACTCATCTCGAACTTCTTATGCATTAATTTCTCAAACTCAATGCATAACTCCTTTTTAGTAGATCTAAAAATAATATCATCAACATATACTTGAACTAGTAGAATATCACTTTTAACCTTTTTAATGAACAAAGTCTTGTCTATTGTCCCTCTTTGAAATCCATTTTCTAATAAATAGGTAGACAAAGTCTCATACCATGCTCTAGGAGCTTGATGTAGACCATATAATGCCTTTTCTACCTTATAAACTCTGTCATGGAACTTTGGATCTTCAAACCCTGGAGGTTGACATACATAAACTTGCTCTTTAATCTTGCCATACAGAAATGCACTTTTTACATCCATCTGGTATACAACAAAGTCTTTGAATGAGGCATAGGCTAAGAACAGCCTAATTGCTTCAATCCTAGCAACTAGAGCAAAAACCTCATCATAATCTATTTCCTCTTCTTGAGTGTAACCTTGTACAACTAGCCTTACCTTGTTTCTAATCACAATACCTCTTTCATCTTTCTTGTTCTTATATACCTATTTAGTACCAATGGCTCTTTTGCCATGTGGTAAATCCACCAAGGTCCAAACCTGTTGTAACTTGAACTGCAGAAGCTTTTCTTGCATAGCTTCTATCTAGCTTAGATCTTTTAATCCTTGGATTACCTTTTTGGGCTCTTCCAAGGATAGGAAACAAGCAAACAGACAAGTATGAAGGTCTTTATGAGTTTTCCCTTCATAAACAGCACTAATAAAACCTTGTTCATTTGTAGTCTTTTTCATTCTCCTTGTCTGTACACCAGACTGTACATCACCAATCACATGATCAAGTGAATGATCTTTATGGATTCTTGTATTTGGAGTAGAAGGAACTGGATATGTGGTAGTAATGTTGCTTATATCCACTTCTGTTTCATCACCAAAGAAATCAGCATGTGTGGCTTCAAGTGGAGCAGTAATAACTGTTGGACTAACAATATTAATATTTAGACTACTAGTATTAACATTTGTACTGGCAGTATTAATACTTGGCCTAGCAGTATTAATATATTGAGTACTATTTTCAGGCCTCTTTTGATCATCAATTCTACTTTCTTTATTTACACATTCATCATCCTTCTTTCCAGCATCACTAGAAGTTAATTTGTGTAAAACCCACGTAATTAAGGACACTACTTAATTGAATTTATAATTAATTTTCTAAATTTTAAATACGTTTCAACTATATATCTAAATCTGATTTTATTAAAATCGTTAATTTTAAAACCCTCGCGAATCTTACAATTTAAATTATCCGTTTTTATCAATCGAGAAACCAATGACTCCGTATACGGGCCTTGAGTGCCAAATTATTTTTATTTTTGTATTTTACGCTTTCCTCGAGTTTTATATTGCACCTTGACGAAAATCGCGTTTTAGGAAAAAGTATCGGGCTAGGTAAGGTTTTAGGGCCCAAGGTTAATAAGTATTATTTAGATAACAAGATGGCCAAACAGCCCACTCCTTCCCTCACTTAAATACCTGTCAAACACACACTCAATCATTCAAGAAAAAAATCCATCTTCCTTCCCACATTACTGTGAGTGTCGAACCACACCAAAACCATCATCAACATTCATCAAAAACCCACCTTAACAATTCTATTCTACTCAAAATCAATCCTAAACTAACCCCAATCATTATCCAATAACAAATAACCATCATGCATGATTTTATTTCTTAAAGTATCATAATTTCTGATTTTTGATTTTGATGGGTTTGATTAATAATGTGTAAAAAGAGTACACAAGGAAGCTGATAATTAGTGTTTTGGGTGAGGCAAAATCCAAGTTAAGTTTTTGATTGTTTGTGTGTGTGGGTGCCACGACAAGAAACACAACCCACATAGGGTTTGTGTTGGATCATTTACTTCTTTTCTATAGTGTGGTAAGTGATGTCTCTAAACCCCTTTTTGTTTATTTTCACTTTTCTTGAATGCATGTTATTGATTTGGGGTTTTTATGAACATGCATGTGCATATTGTGATTGATCTAGATTAATTAGTGTAAGTGATGAAAAATGAATGATAGATGATTTACTTGAATGATTAGTAGCCTTGTGATGGAAAAATTGATGATTTGGATGTGTTATTGATTGATTTAGAATAGGAATTTGCGGACTGTTTTGGGACAGCAGATAAACGGAGCTTGTTCTCCAAATTTTTGGTCTATAGATACTGATAAAATTACATATTTGGATAGAGGGAGTCTTAAGCTTCAATGTGCGAATTGGATACTCCCGTATCGATTCCGTATGAGAAAGTTATGGTCATTTTACGGTAAGAGGTCAATTCTGGAGTTGCTGTTGGGAAACATGTTTTTCTCCAGAATTTTGTACAATAGTTCTAGGTTTTAAATATTGGTTAGATGCTAGACATCATGAGCTAACTCCTCCAATTGGAACCAACCTCATTGCTATTTTAGTTTAGGATTTATGACTAAAACGGCAAAACCAAGAAATTCAGTTAAAAATCTGGTTTGACCTTCGGTTAATAAAAGTTTATTTCCTGTTTATTTCCAGGGGTGAAAACCTCACCTTTATATCTTTTATATAATGAGAGATATGGTCCGGTGATCATGGCTAAATTCTGCAAACGGTAGTTTTCTGTTTTGAGTTAGCGATAGTAAATTGTCCTTTTCTAAAAATTGGTAAACATTTGGAGTTTGAGGCTTAATGTTCTGGAAAGTAGACTTCAAGGCCTTTCCAGGGGTGAAAGCCTCATGTCTATATCTTTTACGGTTTAGGATTTATGCTCTCTTGAAAATGACTAAAATCAGAAAATTGACTTTTACGTCTAGGATTGGAAAAATGAAAAGTATGACCACATCCGATTGAGATAGGAATTAAGGGACGAGACTTAGTAGATGTTTATTTTAGTTTGACCCCAGCTTAGACATCAATTGACTTCTTAAAAACACTTTGGTTTAATCTCGGTGCAATATTGTTCCTTGTTTCGGATTTTATTAACTAGTATTATATAACTATTCTATTATAATGATATGATGTATCATTCTAAGTCGCGACTTGCTTTATAGGTCACGGCTAATCTTTGGAGTCATCTTCTCATACTTGGTTTCTCATTCGATCATCTACATACGGTGAGTTCATAGCCTCGCCTTTACTAATTAAATGTTTTATTAAACCCCCGCGAGGGAGATACATGCTTGCTTTGAAAATTTGAACACAAGTTGTTTTTGGTATGCTGGACCCGATTATGTGTTATTGTCATTGAGTAGCTATTGCCAAAGTCCCTAATTTCATGAACCGTCAATTGCCTATAATGGGTGAGCGCTAGTGCATTTAATAGATCTATTGGGTTTGACAACCCCGTCCGAGGTTTGAATCGAATTCTTTCGAGCACCTTTTTAACGGACGATTTGTATTGAGAATCGTAGGTATGAGGCAATAATACCTAGTACTGGGGCAATTGTGTTTGCATACAAGTTATGCGTTGTTGTCAAGGTTTCGGTGTCATGAGCTCAATGATATAGAATTTGATATATGGCTTGTCTGTACAACAAGTCACTTGATGAATTATGCTTGTGTTCTATCTTTTATTTATATAAACTCTATAGATTCACTCAACGTTTCGTTGACTTTTTAGCATGTCTTATCTCAGGTAATCAAGGTTGAAGACTTGGAGCACACGAGGAGGAGCTTGCGCTATTTTATTTTGTTAAACTGTTTTAAGTTCCATTCCTCACAAATACATTTAAATTATGGTTGTGGTTTTAAAACTTGTATGTTGGTTTTGGTTACGATCCTATTAGACAACTTTTACACTCTGAATTTCTATGAATGGAACTAAGTTTTATAACGTCTCTTTTGAGTCATTCTTTGTAATTTATGTTTGATTGAGCTATGATTTAACACCCAATTGTTGGTTCCGCTACGTATTAAATTGGGGGTGTTAAAAATTGGTATCAAGAGCTATAAGTTATAGAGAACTAGGTCATTTTTCAAAAACCTAAACTATAACTTTATTTTCTTAATTCGCGCGCCAAGATTCCTCGTGGGTTCCAACTACCAACTTTGATCAGCTTCATGATATCTGCCAACATACGAACTCTATGAAATTGAAGTTAGTAATTATGCGTTGGAACGCAATCACGATCCACGTTGCACTAGTGTTGAATCATCGCAAAATGACATCACTCACTTTCAACACTTAGTCAGTCTTCATATGAAAATCCTCCATTTTCAACAATAGTTTCTTGTTCACCACCCTTATCCTCAACCTCTATCTCAATGTTCACTATCTCGTAGTAAGACCTCAATATGGATCAATTTTATCCCACACTCCATTATCAGTGTCTACTTATCACTTCACAACCTCAATTCAGGTTCATTCATTCTGTTCCACCATACTCCATATTAGTCTCAAATGAACCATCTCAAACCTTATCCGTTTTTTTCCCATGAATTGCGTTTTCAATCACTCAAGCGTCTACACAACCATATGACTTGAGTTACCTTTGTGTGGACTCAGGTCTTGTGGTGTCTTGTATTATCTCCAAGAGAGTGATTCCTATTGCTTGTCTTAATAACTGCAATGCTTTTCTATCTAGATGTAGCTTCTTCAAGGTTCCTTTAAACACCAATAATCAACTTAGAATTCACGTTAATTCGAGAACCAAGCTCTATTCAGATGGATCTGTTGGGTCACAGTCAACAAGTTCAGATGGACGACAAGGGCAGTTTCTTCTCGGTATTGGTTATAAGGGTATATGCTTACTAGTTCAGGGGGGGAAACAATGCAAATGTGGATACAGCAGGGTGTGTTAATTGCTACAAACTGTCCAGGTGAAGGACATATGCCTAGGCAATGCACTTTGCCTAATGCGACTAAGGAATTGCTACATGGTGTTAGGATAAAAGCAATGTTGTTGAAGCTTAGGAAGCTGGACAAATTTTGGATGAAGAGCAACTTGCATTTCTTGCAAATCTAGTGATTCCAGACGGTCAAGCTGTTCAGACAATCATTCAAAATAATGAGTGGCTAAGCACTTAAAGTGCTGGCCTAGTTATGTAGTTACTATTGTTATGAGGTTTGTTTCCTGTTAGATTATTGTTTTGTTAGATATTTTTGACTATCGTGTATGTAAACTTGGGTTTTGGTAGTACGTTTCAGGTGGTATGGATCTTGCTTACACGATTATTAGATTTCAATGTCAATATGTGATCATCTGGGTTCTATAAGAAGGAGTTTTCTGCCGCCCTAGTTGAGGAATTATTCTCCGGTCTCCACACTTATCAGTAATATAATTTGAATTGTACAGGAACTCTTTCAGAGGGGGTTAATAATCTGTATAGGTTATTAGATAAGTTTTGGGAATAGTTATGATTAATCGCTACAACCTGGATAACCTACCTCCTATACGATCTGGACTGATTCAGAATCGCAAGGAGTATAGGATAGACTAAATATACCTATTCAAGTCTATCGATCTTAGAAACCATTAATGAAACCATAGTTTAACATTGCACAAGAAAATATTTTCATAACAATAGTAATGAAGTAACCAGGTTAGCACATTTTCTCTCCTGATATCTTCAACTCTTTTAAGTTTCAGTATTTAAATTTTATTGTTATTCATTTCAAATCAATTCAAAAACAATTTTCAAAACCATGAACATTCAAATTTAAAACTAATTACAATCTTTGCTCTTGGTCACGGACCTCGGATTTACCATTCTTATACTACCACGATCGGGTTCTATGCCCGTTAGTACGTTGCTAGGTAGATCAAGTTTTATAAATTTAAAACTTGATAAATTCATATTTAAAATAAAATACGCATCAAGTTTTTGACGCCGCTACCGAAGAGCTAAAAATTAGAATTAATTTGATTATTTCGTTATTTCTCTTCTTTCCCTAAACTCTGTATCTGCAGGAACTATGGCAGGAGTAGAAATCGACACTCTCACCATGGAAGAATACTTAGCATTGTCACGAGAAAATCAGGCACCAGGCGTCTCATATAACACCTCGAGTTTTAGGTCATTGTATGACATTATGTAATTCACAATTTATTTTTAGGGTTTTACGCGTTTGCTCTTAAACCGTAAACGTTAAGCTAAATCGCGTAAACTGAAAATGATCATACAATGTAAACGGGCATTAAACAATTAAATGTTTACATCAAGCAAGTGTTATATGATTATTATGAGGATAATTAATAACTTTGTTCATCTTATTTTTATTAGCTACGTAAAATGCTTACGTTTCGCAATAAAACACGTTTCGGCATTCCCGGAAGCACCAAAACCTAACTACGCTTAAACGAATACCCACGATTATACCCAATACCCAAAATAATCAAAATAACATCACATATATGTATATGTGCCGAAATTTTGATGATAGGACCAAGAATTAGCAACTTGTCCATAATATCTAGATATTAAGAAAGATCTAGGGAACCAACTCTTACACCATGAACCACTTGGCTAATTAACCTTGTGCAAGGGTTAGAAAGTAACCATGGTTAGGTTAATAAGATATTTTCACTATATATAGCATGCATGCACTCTTCCTTTCTTAAATACTTAACAAAAATCACCAAAACTCTTTCTTTGTCTCTCTTATAGCTCACGGCATGTTAAGCCATCCATAAGCAAACCATACAAACTTTTATACAATCCATACAACCCTTTACACATCAATCCTAAGGCATACTAAAGTGTTTTCAAGCGGTTGGTTCAGCTTGAAAGGGTTTAACAAGTGTACGCAAGATTAGGGTTACACACTAATCTAGGGTTTATAATCTTGTAAGCTTTGGTTTTGAAATCTAAACATCGGGTTTAGAACTTGTTTCTCATCTCATACATCATCCCTAAGGTCTTTCCTAATTCCCATACTTTTATTATCAATATTTTTATGTGTAAGATTTATTAAGGCCATAATCACCACTAATGACTTTTAAATGTGTAAAATGGGTTTTTATTTGAGTTTATCAATTTATACACTTATTCTCATGTCCTAATGTTATAAATATCATGGAAAAATAGATATATAAAGATGTTAACTTATAGTTTAAGTATAAACATGTTTAAAGGCTAATTAGGGTTTTAAAGTTATCTAATGTAAATACTAATGAAAACAATGAAAGTAAAAGGGTTGAACTTGTTACAATGAATTTACAAGGACTAGGGATGATATTGGATATTATTATAAGTACCACATATGTAAAATATGGTTACAAGAGTTTTTATAATAAACTACTAAAGAAAATGATACATAAAACAAGTTTTTATAAAGTTATACACTTAAATACATATGGGCTGTTTAAAATTCGAACTTAGACAGTAGGTAATGATATTTTATAAAAATAATACGCCTCATGACGATTCCATAATGATAAGAAACTCGAAAAACCGATCTATAACGAAAAAGATACGTTAAAAACGAGTTTACGACTATAAATACTTTTATAAAACTATTTTTATAAAAGTTACTATTCATTACAGCAACTTTCATTTTTAAAACATCTAAAATATGATATAACTTTTAATTACGAGATCGTACTCGAAAGAATCGCTAAAAACGGAACTATAACGAATAAACTACGACATTTTCATTAAAGTTTATAAAAGTTATTTTATTAAACTATGACAGGTAAATTACTATTCATCAGTGGACCAACTTTATAAAATATAATACTCTTTTAATAACAAAAAAGTACTCGAAGGAAATCACTAAAAATCGGGATTAAACGAATAAGTTATTAGATACAAGTTTAGCTATTAAAAACCCTAAAACAACAAACGAGCTGTTGTGAACAGTAATTTTTACTATTCATGACAGATCTTAAAAAACTTAAAAATGTAATTATTTTGAACGCTCGTATTACTACGGAGACGTGGAGTAAGAAACTGCGAGAACGGGCTTGAAAATGAAAATTAGGTCATTTTACGATAGTATATTTATAAACGTTTTCATTTTAAATATTATTTTACTTAAACGGTAGTCGGTGATTATGCTATATAGAATATTGAGTGGTTATCAAAGTGCTATATTACTAGGGAGTTTCATAATGAGGCCTCTTCGGATGGCGTATCGATGAGTTGTTGGATTTACGATTTAAAGTGTCCTAAACTCCTCGTACGTCATGTCATGACCTCTTTAATTATGATAGCCCGAACGATAGTACATGTACAATATAGTTTATATTCTGTTATTAATTTAAAAGTACTCGGTACTTATACGGCCTTAATTATAAATAGGTTGCATTTATCGTCTTGGTGTGACGTTTTTATCTGTGTTTTTTGGACTATCTGTACTCAAGGTGAGTTCATAGCCCCACTTTTACAGTTTTACTGATTTACTATTATTTGGGGTGAGAACATGCTTTGTTTTATAAATTGGACGCAAGTGTTGAAAGTATATTGATTATGTGTTTGCCTAAGTAGCGATAACCCTCCTGAGCCCATTATCATGAACTGTCAATTGCATAGATGTAGTTGTTAATTGCATTATGTGAGCGCGGAATGAGATAAATGATTATTGGGTTAACCTCCCCGTTTGTGATTAGCTATCACTGGGAACGAACGTTGACCATGTCGGACTTGGATGTTGCGGGTTACAACATCTGTACGGGCAAATAACTGCTAAAATAGCAAAATATAGGTTGAGCTTCGGTGTCATGAGCTTAGTGCAACAGTAATCTGGTTTTGTGATTGTTGGCATCTGTTGTAACATCACGGGAAAGTCTTGCGGTGTGACATATTTTAAATACATAAACCTATGAATTCACCAACAATTTTGTTGACGTTTTAAGCAATGTTTTCAGGAGGTCATTAGGCACGAGATGCCAAGGATGCATTGGATTATGTTTTGGATTGCACTGTTAAAGATATATGTGCATCATGTTTTGGGGAAATCTATGTTATCTTTTGTAATGTTAAACAAAGAACAAGTAAAGCTATAAGCTTTTGTAATATGTCTTTTATTTAAATCCAATGTATCAATCTAAACGACTTTTGTGTCGTTCTTATATATATCTTGTGCTGTTGATCTTGAAGTAACATGCCCCGGATCCTTATTCCGCTGCGACCCATTTTGGGGGTGTTACAGATTGGTATCAAGAGCCAAGGTTATAGAGAACCAGGTCAAAATGTTTTTGCTGGACTATAACCATTTTCAAACATTGCATACATACAAAAGGGTTTTACGGGGTATTCATATACAAATTGTTGCATTAGTCGGTTAGGCTATATACATGCAAAATTGATATACGTGTTTATAATATATTACGTATATAAATAATAGTCTTATATTAATATACTTATATAAGTCACTTTTGATTTTTTTTCAGATACTATCATGTCAGATTCTGAGCACTCTACGGTTACATACACATCAGTATCTGAGGACGATTCAGACATCGGTTCACCAGGAGTCGATGGACCACCCATTATGCCTGAGGTTCCACCATCGCCGGACTACATACCTGGCCCTGAGGGACCACCATCACCAGACTACGTGCCTGGCCCTGAGGAGCCAGAGCAGGCACCACCTTCACCTATTTACATACCTTTTGTTCCGGAGCCTGTTTACCCAGAGTTCTTACCAGTGGACGATGAGGTATTCCCGGCTGAGGAGCAGCCAATGCCTGCTGCTGACTCACCTACTCATCAGTCACCAGGGTATATACCGGAGTCCGACCCTGAGGAGGACCCAGAGGAGGAGGAGCACTCAGCTCCTGCCGACCCTGCAGCTGTTGCTTATTCAGCTGACCAGGATCCATACCTTGCTTATCGCATCACGGCTAGGATGTCCATCCGACCCCATGCGCCGGCACCGTTCCTCTCCGAGGAAGTTGCTGAGAGATTGTTAGCCTTACCTACTCCACCACCATCACCTCTCTCTCCATACTCATCACCACTTCCTCAGATACCCTCTCCGCCATTACCTATACCATCACCACCACCCAATGGCCCTACATATGTTGAGGGATCTCTGGGATCCCGAGCTGCTGGGATTAGACAGAGAGATGCACTACCATCTCCTATTCATGAGACTGAGATGCCTGAGATTTGTTTACCACTTCGTAAGAGGCCGCGTCGTACTACTCCTGGTCCTGGATACGAGGTCGGGGAGAGTTCGGCAGCTGGTGCTGCTAGGCAGGTTGGACCTACCACAGCTGAGGCAGACCTTTATGGATTTGCTGATATGTTAGATGCCGCTCCAGGACGCCAGACGTCTAAAGAGTTAGGCTATGGTATTACGGATACATGGGATGACCTTGTAGGAGCCATCCAGGAGATTGCACCGACCACCCTAGAGGGGGTCAATCAGAGAGTTATTGAGTTGGCTACTACTGTTGACCAGGAGGATGAGATCATATATTCTCAGCTGGATGATGCACGGTATGACCGAGCTCTACTTAGAGCCCGAGTCAACATGTTGTACAGGGATAGGCCATTCCATAGACGCACTGCCCTTCTGATGGATGAGGAGGCCAGATTATCTCGTGCCGCTTGGGCACGGTCGATGGATGCTTGCGATCAGGTACATTCTGAGGGCATATCACTTCGGACTACGGTCATGGCTCAGCAGTCCGAGATCACTGAGTTGCAGGCAGCAGACCGTAGGAGACAGACGGTGATTACAGATCTGCTGAAAGCAGACTATCGGAGACAGAGACAGTTAGTGGAGGCACTAAAGATAGTGAAGAGCCTCAAGACTCAGATGATCGAGCTTCAGAGACAGCAGGGACCTGCTAAGGATCCTGCAGAGCCAGAGCTACCAGAGGAGGCCAGTAGCAGTTCTTAGACTGGGTTATGACTGTAGCTACTATGCAGTCTGTTAAGTATTATGGGTTATTCCCAGCTAGCAGACTGTATAGATCTTTTGTTTTGTCTAGCTACTCTGTTTAGATCTTTTTGTTCATGTATCGGCTACTTTGTACAGCCTACTAAGTATTACGAGTATATCTCGGCTAGTATGGCTTTAGGTTATTTTTTTTCTTGTAACCTAAGTGTTGTGATCGTTTGTATTTAAACCAATCATGTATTATTTTCCCAAGTTATATATGGAAAGGATGGATTATGTTTTATATGAAATTGAATTTATTGTGAATGAATGTCGATTTGTTAATTTCAATACTGTTGTGTATTTCACCATGTGTTGTGATCTCGTTTTATTTATTATGTATACATCGGGTTATGGTTAAGATTTTTGAAATCTAACGGGTATTATGTTTTCTTGTGATTTAAGAAAATGGCACCAAGAGGAAGGCCCACGAGGTTAAACCCAGGTACAACTCCCCCACCAGTCACAGACACTCATACCGCCACTTCGGTCACCAGTGCCCAACTTCAGGCCATGATCGACGAGGGTGTCACTGCTGTATTGGCAGCACGTGCTACGACCCAAAATGGCGATGATAGCCATACCTCAGGAACAGGTGTGAGAAGGAATGAACGCGCTGTTCGGGAGTGCACCTATCAAGACTTCATGAAATGTCAACCCTTATTCTTCAGGGCACGAAGGAGTGTCGTCTTGAACCCAGTGTTTTGAGAATGGAAATTGTGTTTCACATAAAGAAATGCGCCGGTGGGAGAATCAAGTGAAGTTTTGCCACTTCACTCTAATTTTGGGAATTGCTCTAACATGGTGGAACTCACATGCTAGGACAGTGACTAATGAGGTTGCATATGCAATGACGTGGTCTGACTTGAAAAAGAAGATGACAACTAAATATTGTCCGAGGAATGAAATCAAGAAGATTGAGGCAGAATTGTGGAACCTAAAAGTAAAAGGCACCGATGTGGTAGCTTACAACCAACGTTTCCAGGAACTGGCATTGCTGTGTGACAGGATGTTCCCTGAAGAGACTGACAAAATTGAAAGGTATGTCGGTGGGATGCCCGACCTGATTTACTCAAGTGTTGTGGCATCGAAGCCGAAGACCATGCAGGAGGCTATTGAGATGGCGACTGAATTGATGGATAGGAGAATTAACACTTTTGCTGAGAGACAGGCAGAAAACAAGAGGAAGTTTGAAGACACTCCTCGAAATAACCAAAACCAACAACCAAACAAAAGGCAGAACACAGGCAGGGCTTATGCTGCCGGGAACGGTGACAAGAAACCGTATGAAGGGACTAAACCTCTATGTCCCAAGTGTAACTTCAACCATTACGGTCCTTGTATACCAACATGCAATAACTGCAAGAAGCTTGGCCACCTGGCCAAGGACTGTAGGAGCCGGCCTGCAACTGCAAATAACAACAACAACAACCGCAATAACAATAACAACAACAACCGCAACAACAACAACCCGAGAGCCCAAGGGGCAAATACCAATGCCATCGTTTGCTTTGAGTGTGGGGCTCCAGGCCACTTCAAGAAGGACTGCCCCCAGTGGGGAAGGGAATGTGTAGAGGGGAAGAAAAGGGAAGAACAAGAACCAGGGAAATGGCAACGCTGTAGCCATGCTTATGCAAGTGGAGTTCAGGCAAAACCCAGACAACAACGTTGACGGTACTTTCTCCAAACAACCGTTGTGCTTCCATTTTATTTGATACTGGTGCAGATAGAAGTTTCGTGTCTACTTAATTTAGTACTTTGATTAATATAACCCCCACTACATTAGATCATGGTTATAATGTTGAATTAGCTGATGGTAGAATAATTTGGTAAATACGGTATTACTGGGTTGCACGTTAAATTTTCTGAACCATCCGTTCTACGTCGACCTAATGCCTGTAGAAATGGTACATATAACGGCATAAAATGGCTGGAATGGTTGACAAAATACCAAAGCCAATATTTGACTGTGCTAAGAAGATCATTCGTATTCCCTTTGGGAGCGAAATCTTAATTTTTCATGGAGACGGAAGTAGAAATAAACGCAGGACTCGATTAAACATCATCTCGTGCACCAAGGCCCAGAAGTATCTGCTACAAGGATGTCACGTCTTTTTGGCACATATTACCATCAAGGAGACTGGAGACAAGTCAAAGAAGAAGCAACTGCAAGATGTACCGATCGTCAAAAATTTTCCCAAAGTATTTCCCGAGGACTTGCCAGGTCTTCCACATACCAGACAAGTGGAATTTTACATCGATCTAGTACCTGGTGCTGCACCTGTAGCACGGGCACCTTATCGATTGGCCCCATCAGAAATGAAAGAATTGGCGGATCAACTACAAGAGCTTTCCGACAAAGGCTTTATAAGACCTAGTTCGTCACCATGGGGAGCTCCAGTTCTATTCGTCAAGAAGAAAGATGGATCGTTACGAATGTGCATAGATTATCGGGAACTAAACAAACTAACGGTGAAGAACCGTTATCCGCTACCGAGAATTGATGACTTATTCGATCAACTTCAAGGGTCGAGTATCTACTCAAAGATCGACCTAAGGTCAGGTTATCACCAATTGAGGGTTCGAGAAGAAGACATCTCGAAGACTTCCTTCAGAACTCGATATGGACATTATGAATTCTAAGTTATGCCGTTTGGTTTGACCAACGCACCTGCACGGAGCTCCAGTTCTATTCATCAAGAAGAAAGATGCTCTTCGTGCTCTTGCTTATTCTTGCTTATCGACGATTCATTGAAGGGTTTTCAAAGATCGCCAAACCAATGACCAAGCTCACTCAAAAGAAGGTCAAGTTTGAGTGGGGTGACAAACAAGAAGCAGCGTTCCAGCTATTGAAGCAAAAATTGTGTAGTGCACCAATTCTGGCTTTACCCGAAGGAAGTGAAGATTTTATCGTATACTGCGATGCTTCAAAGAAGGGTTTGGGCGCTGTGTTGATGCAAAGGGAAAAGGTTATTTCTTATGCATCACGC
>BQNB010091677.1:4097-26810 GCA_026074375.1 Tanacetum coccineum
GCCATGCATGCAAAGGTGTAATTTTATCGTGTTACGTAAACGTTTTACGTAACCAACAAAAATAAAAAAGAGTAAAGTTATAAATTATCATTCTAATAACTTTATAATACTTACTTGATGTAGACATTTAATTGTTTGACGCCTGTTTACGTTAAATGATCATTCTTAGTTTACGCGATTTAACTTAATAGTAAAAATTAAAAGCGAACGCGCAAAAGCCTAAAAATAATTAATTGAACAATTGAAGTCGAAAATGACCTAAAAATGTGAAATGTTACAGTCTCCTCCCGTTAGAAGAGCCTTGTCTCCAAGGCTCAAGTCGCGACACTTGACGAAGGTACGGGTTTAGTGAAGAGATGCAGATACTTCTTTTGAAATTGGTCTTCACGTTCCCATGTGAACTCAGGACCTCTCCTTGAGTTCCATCGAACCTTGACAATTAGGATACGGCTTTGGTTCAACCGTTTGACTTCTCGATCCATGATCTCTACAGGTTCTTCCACAAAACGAAGCTTGTCGTCCACATGGAGTCCTTTTAACGGAACGGCTAATGGTTCGTCGGAATAACATTTCTTCAGATTGGATACATGAAATGTATTGTAAACTCTGCTCAACTCTTGAGGAAGCTCAAGCTTGTAAGCAACGGATCCAACCTTTTCCATCACCTTGAAAGGTACAACATATCTAGGGTTTAGCTTCCCCCGTTTGCCAAAACGTACGACCCCTTTCCAAGGTGAAACTTTGAGCATAACCCTATCCCTAACTTGAAACTCCATTGGCTTACGCTTTAAATCGGCGTAACTCTTTTATCGGTCATGAGCGGCTAGCATTCTCTGCTTGATCTGAATGACCTTCTCAGTTGTCTCTTGGACCATTTCTGGACCGGTGAGTTAAACTTGTCCGACCTCGGCCCAACAAACAGGTGAACGACACTTCCGTCCGTAAAGTGCCTCGAATGGTGCAGCCTTGATACTAGTGTGATAACTATTATTGTAGGAAAACTCAACTAGTGGCAGATGTTTAACCCAACCATTTCCAAAGTCGATCACACAAGCACGTAGTATATCCTCGAGAGTTTGGATAGTTCTCTCATTTTATCCATCAGTTTGCGGATGGTATACGGTACTTATATCCAAGCTAGTACCCAAAGCCTCCTAAAGTGATCTCCAGAAATTTGATGCGGACCTAGGGTCACGATCACAAATGATTGAGACATGTATTCCATGCCTCGTGACTACCTTCTTCAGGTACATTCTCGCCAATTTCTCTATGGAATCAGTCTCTCTCATTGGTGTAAAGATTGCAGACTTAGCAAGTCAGTCAACAATCACCCAGATGGTGTTATAGCCTTGCGATGACTTAGGAAGCTTTGTGACAAAATCCATTGTGATGTTATCCCACTTCCATTGGGGTATCTCGGGTTGTACCAACAAACCCGATGGCCTTTGGTGTTCGGCCTTGACTCTAGCACACGTCAAACATTTGCTAACATAGGTGGCGATGTTGGCCTTCATATTAGGCCACCAATATAGCTTTTTCATGTCCTGGTACATCTTGTCAAAACCCGAATAGATGGAGTATTTTGATTTGTGGGACTCGTGCATGATCACAGTCCTCAAGTCACCATAACATGGCAACCAACTCCTGTTGTTTAAGCATAAGGCTGAATACATGGCGTTATCTGCAAGTTGGGCTCA
The DNA here is from genome assembly GCA_026074375.1 of Tanacetum coccineum. Lineage (NCBI taxonomy): Eukaryota > Viridiplantae > Streptophyta > Magnoliopsida > Asterales > Asteraceae > Tanacetum > Tanacetum coccineum. The sequence goes on from BQNB010091677.1 coordinate 5,795, forward strand.
AGAAATGTGGATGAGGACACAGCTTCAAGATTATGGCTTCAACTACAACAAAATACCGTTGTATTGCGACTCTCAGTCAGCCATAGCAATCTCATGCAACCCCGTGCAGCACTCCCGTACCAAGCACATCCATACTCGGTATCATTTCATCAATTAACAGGTTAAAAACGGTATAATTGAATTGTACTTTGTCAGAACTGAATACCAATTGGCTGATATGTTTACTAAAGCCCTATCCGAAGATAGGTTTTAGTATCTTGTCAGGCAAATTGGTATGAGATGTTTGACTCTAGAAGAACTGGAGGTTCTAACAAATGAATCTGCTTGATACTTCATCAAACATCAACATGTACATATTTTTGAAAAAAGAAAATTACAAAAATATAAAATTTCAAAAAGAAAATACAAAATTAAAAAATCAGAAAATGTTTCAAAAAATATTCTTCTCGACATGTCTCTTGGAATCGATAACATTTACGTACCTAGAAATGTTGATTAACATCGACACGGGCGTGTAAATGAAGTTCGAACAGGAGTTTCAAATGTTTTCAAAATATGTCATTTCTAATTTTTCTTGATGACTTGTAATCAATCTCAGATTGCAACTCGGACCCGAACGACAAAGGAGAGTGTACACATAAGTGCGCGTATCCTTAGCGTTAGAAGAAAAGTCTTCTAACATTTGGTTTTTCAAAAAGTTAAACACAATTTTTCAAGAATTTCTTAAATGACAATTCATAATCTTTCAAAATTATGTGTTCAACACTTCAACCCTCATGAAGTTTAACAAGACAATTCTTCTACATTTGGTGTCATTTTTCAAAATGAGTCAATGTCTGAGGGGGAGTTTTTTGAAAAACAATGTTTTAATGATTGTTGGATACATCATATGATGACAATTCTTACGTATTCAACACATTATAAAAGATCTTAATAACATCTAAGAAATAATAATGACTATTATAAGATGATTAGGTGGTTGAGCATAATTTTTCAAGAATTCTTCAATGACAATTCATAATCTTTCAAAATTGTGTGCTCTGACTAAGTGTCCAAACTCAATTTTATATCGATTTTACAACTTGGTATCATTTTTATTGGTGTCAAACATATGTAAAATTGAGGGGGAGCAAGATGAAACAGTTCCAAATAATTCATGCTAAGCTTCAACATTTTTCCCCCATGGCCTTTTCTCTCAAAGACAAATTTTAATCACACAGTATTAAACTAAGTGACTTAGAATTTAAAATAAGGGGATAAATGTAATTAAAATGTGATCTAAAAGACTCAAGACTCAAAGTGCTATTCGGAAACGATTTTATGGTTTGAACTTATACCCAACAACATCTTAATTTCACGACGATTCTGAAGTCATAAGGTGGTAAGGTTAGGTATTTGTCCTATGATCCAACCAGAACCGGAGGGACAACCCAGAGGGACACTACATAGTTAGAAATTAGCATTCCTTAGTATGATGGAGAAAGAAGTGTATAAGGAAGAATTCCGACTAAGATGAGCTAACACGGAACAAACACAAAAACATGAAGTAACAAGGTGTTAGTAATGACGTCTTGGTAAGCATTGAAGGGGTTGAAGAATTAAAAAGAAATGTATGGATAAAGGGTCTAAAGAAAGTAGCCCTCCATACAACTTAGGCAGAAACCGGGTCAATACATATGCTGTCAGAATCACAATGTTGATTGCTGACATTGAAGACGACATCATGGACCCAGTGATGCAATGCAAACCCTCCCCCATTCGGGTTTCTCTCAAAAGAAACAGTCTCCATTTGGTCACGGAGATTAACACGACTTCTATTGACTTTCTCACTCCGAGTTAGTTAATATTGAATAGGTGGCAGTCTGCTCCAGCCTCCGATTACTAAAAACCAAAACGCACTAATCGAGTCTAGAGCCAAGAGATCATCAAATAAATCTCATTAGGACACATTCCATGACAAACACTTGTTGACATCATTTAAGTCCAAGTTGTTAACAAGGCACTACGCCATTATCCTTTGATTCTCAGAACATTCAGAGTGATACTCTTAAGTATTCACAGTGACGAATGGAAATCCTTCTAGTGTCAACATCAATCAACACTGCGGTAGGTGACTTGGCCAGATTCTATATGAATCAAACTTGTGTCAACTGGATAGAAACGATGGTGGCCGATTCGAATGTGAATCAAACTTGTTCCAGGGAAATTGAATTGACGGCTTAATATAGAAAGAAAGAAACTATCTGATACTCTTCTTACTGTGTTGTATCTTTGAGACTATTTCGGTAATGAGAACAAGCAAGCATGGTAATCTAATACAATGGTTAGAAGACCCACTCTTTGGATCGGGAAACCCTATCAGGAGATTCTTTTGGAATCTACTATCACAGGAGTATAGTAAATTATTTATACTGTAAAACGGTCCTACAGAACCGGAGGTTAATCTAACCAAATCCGGATGAATGACAAAGCCATATTCGTCCACCCGCTTTATTGCTAACTGTTTTATTTCAGGATACATAAAGATGGAGATGGTGATGCCTCATTCTAGCTGAAGTCAGATTCATTACCACATGCTCATACTCACTCTACAAAGACATTCTATAAGCAACAAGATTCAAGAATCATGAAAGCTCAAGAATTAAAGACAAAGACTTTTGCAAACTCTGATATTAACGATAACTCCTCAGAAATCAAGCTTCGGGGGGAGATTATTAGAAAGTTTTCAAGATGATGCAAAGTATGAGCATGTTGGTCAAGACACAAGATCGCAAGGTGGCAAAGACGATCAAGACTGAAGGATAAGATTTAAAGATCTTGGAACGAAAGACAATGACAAAGGCTCAAGATCAAATATCACAAGGCATGAAGGAACAAGCCTACAACAAGATAAAGACCAAAACAAAGACTCAAGAACTAAACGACAAAGCAATCTCAATAAGTCCAAGGAAGTAAGATTCAAAGACCAAAATATTAAGTCGAACAAGGAAACTCGGTCTTTATTTATTAGTCGTTGTATTTGGCTAGAAAGGGAGTCGGGCTCATGATTTAAACTAATATTATACACGTTGCGGGCTAAAGTCCAAAACCCGAGCCGACCCAACAATACTACACCTAGGCGTCACCCTAGGTTAGTAAGAAAGTATGAATACCCCTCTCCACTCTTGGAGAGGGTGTTGGTCATTTGTATATCATTTGTGCAAGTAATCTACCATATTCTCTCTACTCTCTCTCTCTAAAATTCTTTCTTTATCTTCTCATCTTATTTTTCTTATTCAAGTATGAAGTGAAGGAGATTATTTGGTTACCACCCGTCCATGCTAGTTGTGTTAGGTATATATACCCATTTTCCACTATGCAATATGGATGTTGATATCATCGATTTGTCAATTTTATCCATTTTGCAAGTTAATCATACCACCTCTGCCTTTTCTCTTCTACCTTTCTCTCCTTTAACTTCTCCTCTAGAATTCTTCCCTTTTATCTCATCTTATTGTTTCCTGCATTCAATAATGAAGTGAAGGTGATTTTCGGTTTCGACACGTTTTTTGTAAAAGATAATTACGTCCAATTTCGTAAAAACAAGCAATAGTTTTCTTCTACCCCAAATAATTCAAATCAATAAGTTCATAAAACCGAGAAAAAGGTGGGTCTATAAACCTTACCTAATTATCCACTCCTAAACACTCGTACAATAGCAGAATGTTCAGTCCCAATAGTAATCCACATATGAATACCACTAATTCCGCCATAACGTCTTAGGTCATCTCTAGTCAGCATATGATGATACTAGTCCTAGTTCGATACTTGACATAGATTGATGAATCGAGAGGAGTATCTGCTCAGTCAGCTGTATGCCGCTAAGAGTCCCTTCTGTTTGCTCTAATCATAATTGCAACTCACCGCTAGACAGGGTCACGTGTGATACCGAAGTTGCGCTCATTACAGGACGAGAAATCAAACACATTGAGAAGAGGTCTATTTCATACTATCATTAATCTTAGTTACAGTAAGAGCAGTAAACTGTTCTGCGTCTATACTAGCACGCTTATTTTATATACAGAGATACATTAAGTTTAGTACGGCAAGGAAGCATATATCTAGACTTTGGGTGAGTCGACGTTGTGAGTGCATCGTCTACACAAAGTTTGGTGAATGTTTCGCTGTATAAACATACAGAGGATACAATGTCGCAATCATATGCGACATATTCATGCATCTCACTACTCATCGTCATAACCTCCACAACAGTACTAAATTTTTGGTCATGTCAACTAACGTATAAAACTTATCAACCGATCTAAATAGGAATTAGTTAGAAGACTCTTTTAATATGATAGTCAACACCAGCCCTTTAAACACGCTGCTAACACATAACTCACCATCCTCTCTTTGCTCGAGACAATACAACGTGATGTCCAAGCCGGACAAACTATCTTAGTAAAGTGGACACATAGTGTACATCTTGCAGTGTTCACGCAATAACATACGTAATAATATAACACAGAGCTTAGAACAACACTTATAGGACACGCATTTATTATAGGTAGTCGAGAGTCTATACTTAACATAGGGTAACGTCGCTGGGTCACAATATACCGATAGTTTACTTAACTCATACTACGCTTTGTACAAGCATATCGCATTATTACATCGGCTATAGAACATGGACGATTTTACTGTGACAGAGTATGGCTAGCGTATCCTATGACTCGATAATGGGCGCAACGGTCAGGCCGCTACGAGTTTCGAGCCTTATTTGATGACTGATTGAGCTAAACCGTTGTCAATCTCAAATTTTAAAAAGATCCGAAAGACTCCCGTCCCTTTTATGAGGCCAATGAAGGAAGATAGACCCCTAACTGTCACTCAACAAACACTATAACACACCTAGGTCGACAATAGACAAGAGTTCTATTAAGACACGTGTCAATGGGACACTTGTATTGAGAAAAGGAGTTGGTTGCCATGTTTTGGGGGTTAAGGGACTTGATCATGAATGAGTCACACAAGTCAAAATATTCTATCCATCCCAAATCAGACAAGATGTACCATGATCTTAAGAAGTTGTATTGGTGGCCCAATATGAAGGCTGAGATTGCCACCTATGTTAGCAAGCGTCTAACATGTGCAAAAATTAAGGCAAAGTGCCAAAAAATATTTGGTTTGTTGGTTCAACCAGAGACTCCCCAGTGGATTGTGAGGGGGGGGGGGGGGGGGGGGGGGGAAAAAAAAAAAAAATAAAAAAAAATTTGTATACACCATAAACTTTGGTCCCCGAAGCGCCAAAGAAAAAGTCATATGGTCACGATACAATTTGGGTAATAATCGTTTATTTCGACTCACAAAATTTGCAACACTTCCTACCAAGAAAGGAAGACCGACTCAAATGGAGCCACAATACACAGAGGCTAATTACCTCTGACCGCGACTAGTAGCCACTGTATCTAGTGGCAATGGAGTGCTAGTTTAACTCAATCATCTCTTTATCTCTGCGATACGACGTAATACTAAAACTTACTACACTCAACATCATTCTGGCAGTACGAAATCTCTCTTATTTAAGATATACACTACTATCCAATAATAGAGAGCTTGCTATAAGGTACTAGTATAATATCAAATGATCGTTTAGTAGACAATAGTGCAGTACAGTCTACTAAAAAACTACTATATAGCGAGTCACACAACACCCCGCTAGAGGCCAAAGTGGAAGGGAAAGTACAGACCAGTTCCAATACAACGTAATGGGATCTGTCATTAGAGTATCATCTTATCAGTTACTACTTTAGATGAGTGTATAGACATTTTGAAAAGTAGTTTGTTTTTAAAACAAGAAGTGTCTCTATTTCTTGTGAAAAAGAATGAAACAAGTATAGTGGAATAAAATATATGGCATGAGATGATGAGATGCATGCGTGTAATGGATATGTGAAGAGTATACAAAGTTTGTACGCGAAGAATATTTACTGTACGAAGATGGAGAAAAAATAGGGTGATGACGGATGTAACTCGAGAAATAATAGTGTATATAACCCGAACTCGAATGGGCCAAGTAGTAAGCCGTGAATAACCCAATACGCTGACTGAAACACTAAGTCTGTATAGAGAAGCCAATACTTGAAGATCAAAGAAAAATGAACACCCTTGGTGGGTTGATGTGGTCGGCCGAACAAGAGAATAGAAAGAAGAGAGCAAAATTTTGCTATGTTTATGTGTGTGAAACAAATGAAGGCATAAACCCTCCTTTTATACTTGAACCAAGCACATGGGATCCAAAAATAAGTGGGGCTCAAGTCTTGTATAAGACAAATATGTTGAGATATTGTAGGAAGGACTAGGCTAAGCAACAAAACAAAGGGGTAACCACATGTACTAGTGCAAGAAAAACAAAAATACCAAAGTGATGGTGGTGGTGGTTTTGAACGAGTAAGGGGACAAGGAGGGACAAAAATTAGGACCATTTGTACAAATAGTTAGGATGTGCCCCAAATTTCATGCAAAGTGGTACAAAGTGGTTAGGTTAGCTAACAAAATATTCATGGAATGTGTTTGTGTGTGTGTGTGACCGGTCGATTAACAAGGAAAAAGGGGAGGGGCCAACATTTTCAAAATTTGTATTTTTACTCACACATATATATATATATATTAGATATTAATTTAGGAGGGTAAAAGTATATAAAAGCATGCATGCAATGCAAAATGCTTAGCTACCAACTTAAAAAACGTACCACGGCGCGACATAAAAAAAAATGCCTGAAAAGGAAAGTCTAACAACCAACGTCATGAAATGAGATCTACACTATAGTCCAAAAAACCCGGGAACGCATCCAGTGATAGTTTTCGATTATACGCGGTATAACTTCTCGGTTTTAGGTCAAATCAACACATAACATATAAATTCAAACTAATGCACGTAAATGGAAAGTTTTGACCTATGAATTTTCAAAGTGTCACAGTCTTTCCCCGTTAAAAGAGCTTTGTCTCCAAAGCTCAAGTTGTGTAATTTGACGCAGTTATAGGGTCAAAAAATAAATTCGGGTACTTCTTTTGGAACTGAGCCTTCACACGTTCCCGATGTAAACTCGGGACCTCTTTTTGAATTCCATCTCACTTTGACAATAGGAATGCGACTTTGCTTCAGACGGTTGACCTCTCGGTCCATGATTTTAACGGGTCCTTCGACGAAATGAAGCTTGTCATCGATTTAGATTTCATCTAACGGTATAACAAGTTTTTCGTTAGACAAACACTTCTTCAGGTTTGACACGTGAAAGGTATTATGGACTCTGCTTAATTGTTCCGAAAGTTGAGTCGATAAGTGATAGTTCCAACTTTGGCTAAAATCCGAATGTTTAAACGAGCGCGAGTTTATATTTCCCCGTTTTCCGAAGTGTATCACTCCTTTCCATGGTGACACTTTTAGCATGACCTTATCTCTAACTTGGAACTCTAGCGGTTTACGCCTTACATCTGCGTAACTCTTTTGACGATCACGAGCGGTTTGGATTTGACTCTTTGTCTAAACAATCTTCTTAGTCGTTTCCTAGTAAATATTTGGACCAGTGAGTTAGCTATCTCCAACCTCTAGCCCAGCAGACATGTTAGGAATGAAAATGTGGTGTCATTATGGCAATTATAAATAGTTTATATTAAGTTAAAAACATAAGGACAAACGTGTTATTAGGATGATACTCCTTTGTGTTAGGACTAATAACTAACACACCTCTAAATCAACATTAGAAGGTGAAGCCTCCAAATTGTATTGTTCATTTCATTTTATTTTTAATAAAGTTTAAAAAATAGTGAAAATACATTCCCCTCTTTTTTTTCTTTTTTTCTCTCTATTATGGTTTATTCTACGTTGAGCTTCCCCAACCTCCCAAGATCGTGAATCTCGATGCCTAACAAGTGGTATCAGAACTCCAAAGGTGATTCGTGATGCTTTTCGTGCTTATTTTGATTAGTTTTGGATTATTACGGTTGTGTAAAAGTTACGTAAGGTTTCGTAAACTTAAGTAAGCTTTTGTAACAGTCATTCTTAGTTTAAATCTGTCAAACCCAACTTTATTAGTCCCAAACAAATCCCACAACAGTCTAAAAGCGTCCCCATAAACATTTTAACGAAAGTCAAAGCCAGTTTCAATTCAACCTAAAGTCCAAATTAAGCTACAAAATACAAAATGGTTCAATTAACCGTCTCGATTCACGTGCTTAACTGGCAAAATAACTATTTCTTTCTACATTCATCCATTACTAAAAAACGGTTTTTCACGTGGTTTTGAAATAAAAGATTAAGGAAAGTATTACATCCATATCAGTTACGAAACTCGATATCGGAAACATGCTTTTGGTAAGGTTTTCGTAGATTTGGTTTCGGTAAATGTTTATGAAAGTGGTTTCGCAAATCAACTTTCGTAAGTGAGGTTTCGTATATGAGGTTTTGGTTTCGTATGGAAGGATGGTTTCGGTTTCATAAAGTGGTTTTGGTTTCGTAAATCTGGTTTCGTAAGAGGTTTCGAAAACAGTTACAGAAACAGGTTGTGTAAATATGGTTTCGTAAGGATGGTTTCGTAATGAGGTTTTGTAATGAGTTTCGTACATGATGTTTCTATGAGGTTTTGTAAAATGGGCTTTGATTTCATACACGGGTTTCATATAACATGCCAACGTGGTTTTGTAAGATGAAAACAATCAACACATAACCTTAAGAAAACAAAACCAAGCAAGTCAACATGCGGTATTAACCGAGTTGCACTTAGGAATCAAAAATAGCCAGCAACCAAACATCATCAAAACCTGCATGCAAATCACTATTAATAGGAATGAACTATTCCCGGTCTCGCGGAGATTACTAGACATAACTTCTCACACCTAAGTAGTAGTTTACTCGCGAGATCCATCATACATACCAGATATCAACAAGCATCTAAGGCTGCACCGAGTTTGCAAAAGGCCACTAAACTAAACGTGCAGATTGTCACAAGTAAGCAGACATAAACGACTCAGTTTTTCTGTTTCCTTGTACGTGTAGTCTGATATCATTCATCTACGATAGGTCACGCGTTATTAAATACTGCAATAGTACAAGAATAAAGAAGCCACAATAGAACACAGGACCTGTACGACATCATGTCAAGACATCTCTCACTAATCTTATCACCTTTATTAGATATATGATTGAAAACTGAAAGTGAAACATAGCAAGATTAGAAACTTACACCGCACGAACAAGCTGTTGATCTCTAGTAGGGTGTTATTTATAGTCTTCACATGCTCTTATAATAGTCGGGTAGCAACAGACATTATCATGCTAAAGATACATATCTGCGTCTTAGACCTACTGTGTAGTTAACCTATACCTCTAAACTATAAGACAATTAGGTAGATTCTAATAACATAATGTCACTCTATGCACTCTCTCTCCAGTTTCGGTCTATTAACGAATCTTGCGACCCCCACTGTGGGCGCAAATGATTTGTGTCGTTTTATCAATACTGTGAGCGATTGTAGTCTTCATGCAAGTACTCAAACAAGGAAGAAGATCTATAAAGATACATAATTTGCATATGTTATAGCTGTTAAAAGTCTTCAAGGCTACGATTCTGTGACAGTCTATCTCTAGTTCATTTAACCCTTAATGCATCACTATACAATGTAATCTGGATAAAACTGTGTAACTGAGAACAGACTTAGGTCACATACTATGTCAAAGCAGATAGAACTCCCCGATTATTATACAATGGCGCAGTTAACACATATGTTCTTGCAAGAACGAGATCTTCAAACGGACTCCTTGGCGCCCGGTCGGCATAAGATGCAGTTTTGAGATACAGAGCTCATTAGAAGCCGGGCCCAAATCATATGAATGGCACATTAACTATGATGGACTTCGCCGTATCATCATTCGTAATACTATACTAATGAGACTAGTTTTAAATGCACCGCTGTTTTGTCAGCAGATGGGCTTAGTACTTAATTGACAGATACGAACAAATACGCAAAAGTTGTGAAGTAAACCGAACGACTGTACCTTATGCAACGATACATCATGACATTCATAATGAAAATTGGGACCTATCATAATCTAAAATTCATACAAAAAAAATAGACAAGTTGGCCTGATAGGACGCCACTATTGCACAACCAATTCCTGTTATCCGGCATGATAGGGGAACATTGCTAATAAGTAAATCTAAACGGCATCTTCATATTCACACTATCCAAACAATTACATAGATTCTCTTCTACCATCTGTCATTTTCACACCTATCCATCTTCCAATCTACCAATCTCACATTTAAACCACTCATTTTTCATCATTCAATACACTCTATCCGAATAATTTTCATCAATACTTTTCAATATAAATGGGCTCAAAACACGCTAGCACATCTACAGCGAAAAAGACAAACTAAAGCCGATAGCGGGTTCACAACTATAGAGAAAAACTCTGTAAAAACTCAAAACAAAAAACGACCTTTATGGTAATCTAGCCTACTCCAGATGCATCCACACCCATTCCACCTTCGCCAGTATCACTCTACAAAATGTATAGTACAACATCTGGGGCTGCAGCTGAGGGCAGGGGGCGACGTGTCCACATACCAATCCCAAATACCACCCTCGTCCCCAAAGTTCAGACAGGCATCCACACCCCCACACGAGTAAACCTCCTTATTACCATTTGCCATGTCCCTTTTATCCTCCATTGTGGAATTACCTCCATGTGTCTCCAAAATAGTGCCATCGCCACTCCGGCTTTCACTAAACCACATTTTCCGCTCTCATTATATTAATATACCGATTTTATATCACCATTTCTGAATCATTTACTTCACTTGTCTATATCATATCAACTTTTAATCTAATAAAACATTTCCACTAACAATTAATCACCTCTTAATTACCCTTATCTAGTAGCTTCAAACGCCAATTCTACTTTGCATCTTTCTTCTATAATCTCCTTGCTCATCTAGTTCGAACCCTCTTCCATTTCACCTATAAAATACATTTCTTTCATATTCAATAAACCACAAAAAATCTTACACAATATAAAAAACAATCACTCCCAACAACCAAAACACAAACCTCCTTAATCCCATTCTATAACACTTACTCTAATTCTTTCATTTCCTCACTCTTTCTCTAAATCTAAACACCTTCATCTACATCCATCTATATATAGTCAATATCATTCTTATTCACATTAATACATATATACCCCTACATTTATCTTTTACATAATATAAATCTTACATTACCTCATTCCCCCCTGCGAGTGTGCGAACTCTCTCTCTACAACACAATTCTACCAAAAGACACAGATAGTCGAGCGAGAGATACTTGATGAGAATAACACAAGTACACCTTTCTTCCCCCTGATTGCATTCGATGACCATCGAAAAAATCATAAATGGTGTACATCTGAATATTTGATATAACGACCATGTGTAAAGTAGAATAAGTTCGGTTCAGCACAAAAACTATCCTGTGAGAATCAACTGATTCGTTTCTCCTCTGACTTATTCAATTCCAACCTCGTATTCTGTCGGCTCTCTATAATCACTACTGATGGAGATAACTCAGTATAACAAACTTGATGCTGAAGTAGAATATACAAGTAGGAATAAAATAAAATAAAACCGATAAAATAGAAATTAAAATAATAAAAAATACCACACCATATCAGCATCCTATCAACGAAAAGTTGTTTAAAAATTGGAACACACCCCCTCCCATCCCCTCCAAACGTGTTCTTATGCCTTTATACTATCCATGTGACCCTAAAACTTATACTGGGATACTACACTTAATTCCTTGAAGATAAGTAGGAAACACCAAAGTCTCTTAAAAAAATCCTCATCTATGTGAGTACACTGAGCACTATCAATGTGACTCCTTCATTGATAGCAAAAATCACGCATTGAGCACAACTTCTAACGTTTGTAGACCACACATTGTTAGATTTGACAAGTCTTCATCAACACCGGTTATAAGCTCAAACAAGTTATCTTAAAAGTCATCATCCAACTAATCCCGACTTTTAAGATATGATAAGACCACGCACCCATGAAATTCCACTTCAACTTCCAAATGATGTAATAAATTATCCCCGTACACATGTTCCTTGCGGTTAAATCCTAAAAAATATCTTTTTATAAAAAAACGGATATTAAGTGAATTCTCACCCGATATAAGGGAAATCTTTTAAGCGAAACGTGATGTTTTTGTTAGTCCATGTTCAATCTATTCCAATAAGTAGGTTTATATCAAAGTTGAGCCCATTTACTAAAATTATGCCTAACTTTCAGATATCATGAAAGCCCATACAAAAGTAATAATCAGCAGCCCATGAAAGTCCACTTCCACTTGTTAATTTAATTTAGGCCCAATTTTCATTTTGTATAGACCTGATAAGGGGTGCGGTTTAAAAGCCCATGACACAAACACTAAAACCAGATATATACATATAACTCGAGTATGTTGGTCATTTCATACCCTATCTCAAACACATCCGCCCCCACCTTATCTCTCCGAACATAGTTAACACCAACAGATCTATCTCTTCATATGACCTTTTTCACACTTGAATCATGATGACAAATAATCCATCGACTTCTTTCAGTAAAAACAATGAACATACCCTTTTATCTTCATTAATCCACATGAAAACACAAAATCTTGTTCCAATTCTAAAGACCCACGAAGAACTCAAGAACTTATTGACTCTAGATCTTGTTTAAAAGGTCTCAGGTAGGTTAAATATATTGTTTTGCATTTTGTGTACGAAAAAAAGAGGGCCAAGGAAAATCTTGTTCTTGTTCTTCTCTTGATAGTTTTCAAATATTATCAAAGGTATAGTCATGGGTCGATGATGAAGTCCTTTTCGTGTTTTGATCTATTAAAGGTCACTACTTGAAAGAAACACACGAAAGGAAAAAACTGAGATCTTTTATGTTCTTTTGCGTTTGAGTTTTGAGTCGTTGGTTGTATGAAGGATATGAGTTATGGTTTGTCTAAGATTGAAGGGAATAGTATATAAGGATTTGCTGGTTTTGATGATGTTTGGTTGCTGTCTATTTTGACTTCTAAGTTCAACTCGGTTAATACCGAGTTGACTTGCTTGGTTTTGTTTCAGGTTATGTGTTGACTTGTTTTCATCTTATAAAACCAAGTCTGGCATGATATATGAAACCTTGTATGAAATCAAAACCCATTTTACAAAACCTCATACGTAACCTCATCTTACGAAACCTCATTACGAAACCATCCTTACGAAACCATATTTACACAACCTGTTTCTGTAACTGTTTTCGAAACCTCTTACGAAACCAGATTTACGAAACCAAAACCACTTTATGAAACCGAAACCATCCTTCCATACGAAACCAAAACCTCATATACGAAACCTCACTTACGAAAGTTGATTTGCGAAACCACTTTCATAAACATTTACCGAAACCAAATCTATGAAACCTTACAAAAGCAGTTTCCGAAATCGAGTTTCCGTAACTGATATTGATGTAAACTTTCCTTAATCATTTATTTCCAAAACCACGTGAAAACACGTTTTTCGTAATGATGAATGTAGAAATAGTATTTTGACAGTTAAGCACGTGAATCGAGACAGGTTATTGAACATATTTGTATTTGTAGGCTTAATTTGGACTTTAGTGAACTGACTTGACTTTCCGGAAACTGTTTCTGGACGCATATTAGACTGTAGTGGATTTGTTTTGGACTAATACAAAGTTGGGTTTGACCAGATTTAAACTAAGAATGACTGTTACAAAAGCTTACTTAAGTTTACGAAACCTTACGTAACTTTTACACAACCGTAATAATCCAAAACTAATCAAAATAAGCACGAAAAGCATCACGAATCACCTTTGGAGTTCTGATACCACTTGTTAGGCATCGAGATTCACGATCTTGGGAGGTTGGGGAAGCTCAACGTAGAATAAACCATAATAGAGAGAAAAAGAGGAAGTATTTTCACTATTTTTTAAAACTTTATTAAAAATAAAATGAAATGAAAATACAATTGGAGCTTCACCTTCTAATGTTGATTAGAGGGTGTTATTTATAGTCCTAACACAAAGGAAGTTCATCCAATAACACTTTTAGTCCTTATGTTTTAACTTAAATATAAACTATTATAATTTCCATAATGACACCACATTTTCATTCCTAACATGTCTGCTGGGCTGAGGTTGGAGATAGCTAACTCACTGGTCCAAATATTTACTAGGAAACGACTAAGAAGATTGTTTAGACAAAGAGTCAAATCCAAACCGCTCGTGATCGTCAAAAGAGTTACGCAGATGTAAGGCGTAAACCGCTAGAGTTCCAAGTTGGAGATAAGGTCATGCTAAAAGTGTCACCATGGAAAGGAGTGATACACTTCGGAAAACGGGGAAATATAAACTCGCGTACGTTAAACCATTTAGGATTTTAGCCAAAGTTGGAACTATCGCTTATCGACTCAACTTTCGGAACAATTAAGTAGAGTCCATAGTACATTTCACGTGTCGAACTTGAAGAAGTGTTTGTCTGACGAAACACTTGTTATACCGTTAGATGAAATCTAAATCGACGACAAGCTTCACTTCGTCGAGGAACCTGTCGAAATCATGGACTGGGGAGGTCCAAACACCGTTCTGAAAGGCAAAGCCAACATTCCCTAATTGACAAGGTACGATTGAATTCGAGAAAGGTCCTGATTTACAGTTGGGAACGTGAAGACCCAGTTCCAAAAGAAGTACCCCGAAATTTATTTTTGACCTATAACTGCGTCAAATTCCTCAACCTGAGCTGTGGAGACAAAGCCTTTTTAAACGGGAAAGAACTGTGACACTTTGAAAATTCATAGGTCAAAACTTTCCATTTACGTGCATTAGTTTGAATTTATATGTTATGTGTTGATTTGACCTAAAACCGAGAAGTTATACCGCGTATAATCGAAAACTATCACTGGATGCGTTCCGGTTTTGGACTAAGTGTAGTCTATTCATGACTTGCGTGTTACGACTTTTCAGGCATATTTTTATATGTCGCGCGTTTACGTTTTATAAGTTGCGTAGACTAAGCATTTTGCATTGCATGCATGCTTGTATATACTTTTACCCTCCTAAATTAATATCTAATATATATATATGTGTGTGAGTAAAAATACAAATTTTGAAAATGTTGGCCCCTCCCCTTTTTCCTTGTTAATCGACCGGTCACCACCACAACATCACCAAACACATCCATGAATATTTTGTTAGCTAACCTAACCACTTTGTACCACTTTGCATGAAATTTGGGGCACATCCTAACTATTTGTACAAATGGTCCTAATTTTTGTCCCTCCTTGTCCCCTTACTCGTTCAAAACCACCACCACCATCACTTTGGTATTTTTGTTTTTCTTGCACTAGTACATGTGGTTACCCCTTTGTTTTGTTGCTTAGCCTAGTCCTTCCCACAATATCTCAACCATATTTGTCTTATACAAGACTTGAGCCCCACTTATTTTTTGACCCCATGTGCTTGGTTCAAGTATAAAGGAGAAAGAGGGATTAATTATTTAAATAATTAAAACCTTCATATGTGTGTTTCACACGAAACATAACATAAGCACAATTTTTGCTCTCTTCTTGTCTATTCTTCTCCTTGTATCGGAGTCGGCCGACCACATCAACCCACCAAGGGTGTTCATTTTTCTTTGATCTTCAAGTATTGGGTTCATATACATACTAGTGGTATAGTGTTTGGTTTATTCGGGTTACTATTGGATCGAGTTCGGGTTATATACACTATTATTTTCGAGTTAATCTTCACCTATTTTTCTCACTCTTGTAAGTAAATATTTCTTACAAATTTGTATACACTTCATATCATTTACATACTCATCTCATCATCTCATGCATATATTTATCACTATACTTGTTCTTTTATAAAAACTACACTTTTGTTTATAAAAAACTACTTTTAAAATGTTTACATATAAAAGTAATAAATAAAAAGTCCATACTTGAGCTCGTTATTGTTTTATAAAACTACATCTTTACAAAAGTCATTTATTTATACTTATACTTATATTATTGATGATGTAATACTTAAATAATAGAATTCGTGGAAGTGTTGCATATATATATAGTGTTAGGATGAGGTTGGACTTGTAAGTGGATATGTGGATTTGTGTTGTTGGATTATGGACTATAAGATAGGAATTGAGTTGGTGGAATGGACGAATATGTAGAAAACTTAGTTATGCCGATTAATATTTGTTAAAATGTATTTATATCGGGATAATGCGTTTATGGTAGATAGACGAAATAAATATATTTTTCTAAGCTCTGTTTTATAGAGTCAAAGCTATATTTTAAAAGTGCCGGAAACGTGTATTTCAAAAGAAGGAATATTATGTGTAGCACTTTTAAAGGCTTTCTTATAAAAAGGACTTAACAACCTTTATGTAGAAAATAATAGTTAGACTACAAATAGACTTTATGAAGTACTGATAGTATTAATTTGGAATTTAACTAAAAGACTTGTAACGAGCTACGACTCCCCAAAGTTGGACAAACTTTCTTATAAAAAGTGTTAGAAACACTTTACTAAAAATGATGACTTTAAGTTTGACTTTAAAAGTCAAACTTGGACATGTCAAGGTTATAAATATTCAAACAACTCATGTGCATACTCATACTACATTTTCATCAATCTAAAGCACACATACAATCATAGGTTGCGATTAGAGAGTTGCATTTCTTGTTATACTTTGACTGAACATTCTCTATTGTACGATTTGATTAAGGTAAGTTTATAGACCCACCTTTTTCTCGTTTTTATGAACTTACTTGATTTGAAATATTGGGGTGAGAAACATTGCTTGTTTTTACGATTGGACGTAAATACTTAAAAAACGTGTCGAAACCGAAAATCACCTTCACTTCATTATTGAAACAAGAAAAATAAGATGAGATAAAATGGAAGAAATTTAGAGAGAAGTTAAAGAGAGAAAGGTAGAGAGAAAATGAGAGTTGGATGATTAACTTGCAAAATGGAAAAAATTACAAATGAACCAACACCATTTTCCATGATGGAAAATGGTATATATACCCTACACAACTACATGGGGCGTGTGGGCTTTTACTTGGGCCGGGCTCGGGATTGACTTGGGCTTTAGCCCGATACACATACAATATTAGCTTACATTTACGAGCCCGTTTACCCTTCTAGCCTATTACAATGTATAATTAATTAAGTAACCGAGACCTAATATAATGAACGAACTTCCATTGTTCGACTCAATATTTTGAGGCTAACAATCTCCCCCGAAGTGAGTTCATTGTGACACTCCTTCGTGAGATCAATGAGATTGCTTTTGTCGTTAAGCTCTTGTGATCTTTGTCTCTGTCTACGTTGTAGGCTTGTTCCTTCATGCTTTGTGATCTTTGATCTTGAGCCTTTGTCATTGTCTTTCGACTTCGTCTTTGATTCTTGATCTTTAAATCTTTTCCTTGTTTGTCTTGATCGTCTTTGCCACCTTGCGATCTTGTGTCTTGACCAACATGCTCATACTTTGCATCATCTTGAAAGCTTGCTAATAATCTCCCTTGATAGACTTGATATCTTTGAAGGAAGATCTTGTATATCAGAGTTTGTGCGGAAGTCTTTGTCTTTAATTCTTGAGCTTTCATGATTCTTGAATCTTGATGCTTATAGTATGTCTTTGTAGTTTGAGCATGAGCATGTGGTAATGAATTCGACTTCAGCTGGAATGAGGCATCACCATCTCCATCTTTATGTATCCTGAAATAAAACCATTTTTAGCAAATAAAGTGAGGGTGGACGAATATGGCTTGTCAATCGTCCCGGATTTGTCAGATTAACCTCCATTCCGAGGACCAGGTTTTTGCATATAAATATTGTACCTGTGATCAGGTAGATTTAAAGAATCTCCTTGACAGGGTTTCCAGCTCAAAGCGTAGGATCTTCTAACAAGATGTATTAGATTTACCATGCTTGCTAGTTCTCATTACCGGAACGTCTCAAAGCAACACACGATAAGAGTGAATCAATATTACTATCTTTCGGATAAGCCGTCAATTCATTTCCTTGGAACAGTTTGATTCACATTGAAATCGCACCATCGTTTCTTTCCAGTTTACACAAGTTTGATTCATATAGAATCTCGCAAGTCACCTACCAAGAGCTTGTTTTGATGTTGGCTCCACAGATTTTCCCTCTTCTATTGTGATACAGAGTATCACTCGGATGTTCTGGCACAACATAAGATGAATGCGTAGGACTCTTAGTTAACACTTGTGAACTTATGGTGTTCAACAAGTGTTAGAAATGGAATGTGTCCTAATGAGATTTATTTATGGATCTCTTGGCTCTAGACTCGATTAGTGCATTTTGGTTTTAGTAATCGGAGGCTGGAGCAGACTGCCACCTATTCAATATTAACTAACTCGGAGTGAGAAAGTCAATAGAAGTCGTGTGTATCTCCGTGACAAATGAGACAAGTTTCTTTTGAGAGAAACCCAAATGGCTGGGAAGGGTTGTGAGCAATGCATACTGGGTCCATGATGTCGTCTTCAATGTCAGCAATCAACATTGTGATTCTGACAGCATATGTATTGACCCGGTTTCTGCCTAAGTTGTGTGAAGGGCTTCTTTCTTTAGACCCTTTATCCATACATTTCTTTTTCATTCTTCAACCCCTTCAATGCTTACCAAGACGTCATTACTAACACCTTGTTGTGATTGTTCCAGTGTTAGCTCAATCTTAGTCGGCATTCTTCCCTTATACACATTCACTCCATCATACCTTAAGGACTGCTATTTCTAACTATGGAAGTGACCTTGGGTAGATCCCTCCGTTCTGGTTTGGATCTTAGGACAAATACCTAACTAGCCACCTTATTCTTTAGAATCGACATGAAATAAGATGTTGTAGGTGATGAGATCGAACCATGAAACCCGTTTTCCGAATAGCACTTTGAGTCTTTTAGATCACATTTTAATTACATTTCTCCCCTTATTTTAAATTCTAAGTCACTTAGATTTTGAAATACTATGTGATTAAAATTTGTCTTGAAATACCATGGGGAAATCTTTTACTTAGCATGAATTACAGAACAAAAACTTCTCCCTCCTCAATTATACACATGTTTGACACCAAAAAACAATGATACCAAGTTTAAAATGAATATAAAATTGAGGTTGAACACTTATGTCATCTTATACTATCATTCTATTGAATTGTCATTATTAATCTTGTTGTTATTAAGAACATTTGGGAAATGGTTTGCATACATCAGAATGGTCGTGAGATGATGTATCCAAACTCATTAAAATGGGTTTTTCGAAAAACCCCCCCTGAACGATGAGTAGGTGTGAACACACAATTTTGAAAGATAGGAATTGTCAGTGGAGAAATTCTTGAAAAAGTTATGTTCACATTTGAAAAAACATCATGTTTAGAAGACTTCTCTTCAACTCTAAGGGTAACGCACTTATGCGTTACATATCATTTTCTTGATCTCAAAACTTTAAATGTCTTGTAAGAGCAGCTCAAGACTGAGAAAATTGATTTTCTCATTGTTAGGATAAGTTATCTTTTAGATAAACTTTCCTTTATTTGAAGTCCGGGTTACGTACTGATATTTGCACATAAGCCATTAAGAAAACTTAGAAATGACATGTTTTGAAAGCATTTGAAACTCCTGTTCGAACTTCATTTACACGCCCGTGTCGATATTAATCAACATTTCTAGGTACGTAAATGTTATCGATTCCAAGAGACATGTCGGGAAGAATATTTTTTGAAACATTTTCTGATTTTTTGATTTTATATTTTCTTTTTGAAATTTTATATTTTTGTATTTTTCTTTTTAAAAAAAATATGTACATGTTGATGTTTGATGAGTCATCAAGCAGATTCATTTGTCAGAACCTCTAGTTCTGCTAGAGTTAAACTTCGTATACCAATTTGTCTGACGAGATACTAAAACCTTTCTTCTAGAAGGGCTTTAGTAAACATGTCAGCCAATTGGTATTCAGTTCTGACAAAGTACAATTCAATTATACTGTTTTCAACCTGTTCTTTGATGAAATGATATCGAGTATGGATATGCTTGGTACGGGAGTGCTGCACGAGGTTGCATGAGATTGCTATGGCTGACTAAGAGTCACAATACAACGGTATTTTGTTGTAGTTGAAGCCATAATCTTGAAGCTGTGTCCGCATCTCCATTACTTGAGCATAACTTGCAGATAATTCCACGTATTCAGCCTCTTCGGATGACATTACAGTACAATTTTGCTTTTTTGACATCCAGCTGACTAGCTTATCACCTAGGAACTGTATTCCTCCAGAAGTGATTTTGCGAGTATCAACGCAACCGGCATGATTGACATCTGAAAAAGCTATTAGTTTAAAGCCAGAACCCTTCGGATACCAGAGTCCCATGTGAATGGTACTTCTTAAGTATCGAAAGATCCTTTTAACCTCTTTGAGGTGTTTTTTAGTCGGTCTTACTTGATATCTTGCACAGTAACATACAGCTTGCACTATGTCTGGTCTACTAGATGTCAGATACACGAGTGACCCAATTTTGCTACGGTAGTCAGTTTGGTCTACGGGTTCACCACTCAAGTATGCATCTAATTTAGGTTTTATAGCCATTGGTGTACCAATGATTTGTCCTTTTTCCGTTCCATGTTTTTTCAGAATCTCTAAAGTATATTTGGCCTGATTGATAAAAATACCATGTAGGGATTGGTGGATCTGAAGTCCTAAAAAGAATTTCATTACCCCCATTAAGGACATCTCAAATCTACCGTGCATTAATTTTTCAAAACGTTTTGAAAATTTAAGGTTTGTGGAACCAAAAATAATGTCATCAACGTAAATCTGCACAAGTAGAATGTCCTCCTGGTTCGTAGCTTAGTATATACTTATATAGCAACCCTAATACAGATCCTAACCGAATGCCCTTGACCAAGGCAAAAGG
>BQNB010091678.1:0-26810 GCA_026074375.1 Tanacetum coccineum
GACAAAGTCCAGTCAAACAAAAAGCCTGAAAAAGTCAACAAAAGTCAACCCAAGTCAACCCCGAAGCCAAAAGTCAAGAAAAATAAGTTTGAGGACTAAACTTGCTAAGTCCCTAATCTTATTTAAAGAAGAAAAAGAAGAAAAGAAAGAGAAGGGGTGAAACTGCCAAGTTGCCAAAGAAATACCCCAAGGGCCAAAGCTGCCAATAGAAAAGAGTTATAACTAACAAGGACTTGTGGTGCAACTCCAAGTATAACCTTTGGGGACTCTCAGGGGGTGTTCTTGCCAAGTCCCAAACTATTGTATAACACCAGGGACGAAACTTGCGAATCAACAAGACACCTTGAGGGGCCATTTTTGCCAAATGGGCAAACTTTCACTCTGTCTCTCTCAAACCCACTTTTCCCGCCATAGCCAAACCCAAAACCCAAAGCCTGTGAACCCTTTCCCTCTCCCCAACACACTCAATCTCACATTCTTACTCAATGGATTAAACCTCACCCTCACCTCCACTAAACCCCTAAATCCCATTTGGCAATCCCACATTTTTCAATGGCAAATCCAATGGCTGTGATTAATTCAAATAAAGCACAAGATGACTTGGATGGCTAGGATTACTTTTGATGTCTACACTCTCACAACAAACACACTTCGTTTGTGTGTCTACAAGAAAGCACACTTGCAAGAAGACAAGAATTCTAAGAAGGAACCCTAGTCGTTTTTTCCTATTTAAGCATTTGTAAGCCCCTTGTGGCAAACCAGTAGTTTTTAGTTTTTTAAAAGTTTAGTGTGTTAAATTTTCAGTTTAAGTTCTTTATTGTACTTGTATTTCACTTTTTAATGAAAATTCAGTTCCTTTTATATTTGTGTTCTAAATTGCAAATGTCTCTTAAAAACTTTTAAGCTTTCATTTAAAGCATACTTTATAACCTGTTTCTAAACATTTTCACAAAACTTTAAGAAAAATTTAAAAGGGAAAAAGTTACTGTATGATCAATCAAGAATGGATGAATAAGCAATTTTGGAAGGCTTATTGGGATTGCTTAGTTTAAGCTTATTTATAAGCTGTGGGTAGGATTTTAGAGCTTATTAGGTTTCAAAAACCCTGTTTTGAGCAAGGGTTAAAGGTACAATTCTTTTTAAATTTTGCTTAAAAGTTACTGTAGCAATAGCTTATTAGCTTATTTTTAGCTTATTACTGTTCTTTTGTGCTTATTGATGTTTATTTAAGCTTAAGTTTGCCTTGTAGTTGATTTTCCTTCATTTTCATACAAATTGCTAAAAACTGCCTAATTTAAGCTTATTCTGTCCTAGCTTATTATCCATCTTAAGTGCTTATTTGTTTAACTTTTTATCTTTTTATTGTCTTAAATTGCATAAGTAGTATTAGTCTTTCAAAAATTTCAGTTAAATTTAGCTCTTATAGTTTTAAAAATCCTTTTTAAAATATTAAGGGGGTGTTTGGGTTAAACATGAAAACGGGTCAAAAAGGGAAGTGGTATGGGTTGTTGTCACTTGGTTAGATTTAGCTTAAGTATTAAGCTAATCTAAGTCTGTTTTTAAAAGTTTTTATGTTTGAAAAATGTTTTTTAAGGTTTTCTAAGTCACTTTTTGAAACTGTTGGATTTTAAGAAAAAGCTAGCAATTGCATATTTGAACAAAGCAAAACATTGGAAATCTTTAGTTTTAGTTTTTAAATAAGAGTGCATTGGTGTCTAAACAAGATGTAAAACAAGAAGCTTTTTGTCACTTGATGGAATTTTTTGGAGTCAAAGCTTCAACAAATATTTAAGTGTCTAATACTTTTTTTTAGGCAAAGCCCTTTTCAGAACCAAATTCAGTGTCATGTTTTAAATGTTTTTAAGAAAGCCTATGCTATTTGAGACATAAAAGCACACTTTAAACCCTTTTCATTCTGTTTCATTTTGGGTTTTCATTAAACTTATTTGACATGCTAAAAATAACTGTTCAATTACGCACTTGTCGCTTGCTTGTTAACCCTAGGTGCAAGGGGTGAGCTTTAAGCCCTCCCATAGCGATAGCTAATGAGTTAACCCCAGCCTGAGTTATTAGCTTTTCTAAAAAGCCAATAGCTCTTTGTTAAGTTCCTTGCAATTTCATGTCCATTAAAAGCCCTTTCTATATAGCTTATTTTTAAGCACAAAGTAGCCCTCACACTGATTTTGCTCGAGCTTAAGTGTAAGGGATTTATCTTTATATTTACTTTTTGGCTTATTGAGCTTATCTCAACTGCTTATTTGTGCTCCTAGTTGCTTTTTAGGATAGTGTGTTAAGTTGTTGTGCTTATTTACCTTTTTCCTTGCTTATTTAGAGTCAACAGTTAAGCCTTTTTGTTTTTAAGCTTAGTTTAGCTTCTGTCTAAGTTAAGCCCTTTTTAAGCTTATTTAGCTGTCACCATTTAGCTTTTTAGTGCTTATTAGGATAGTTTAGACAACTCCTTTAGCTTATTTGTCCAAGTTTAGCTTATTAGTCCACAAATGTCCAAAAGACTTAGCTAGTTTAAGCCCTTAAGCTCATTTAAGCCAACTGTCATTTTAAAAGCTCTTTTCAAGCTTATTCTTAGCTTTTCAAAAAAGGTGGTAGTTTTGAAAGTTGTTAAGCTCAATAAGCTTAACAACTTTGATTCACAAAGTTTTTCAAAAAAAAAAAAGGAGACAAGGGGTGACCCCGTGGTGACAGACTCGAACCCAGGTCATCTTACCTCGTACACTCGCTCTTTGTACCCACACTTACCGCTGCGCCTGGGACTTTTTCATTAAAGTCGCCAAGCGCATGGTAATTTAAACACACGATTATGCTTTATAAAGCTATAAGCTGTTTATAGCTTATATTTCGGTCCAACGTGCTTATTTATAACAAACTTTCAGGTTTACATATTTTTCTGTAGTTAAGTATAGTGTCTAAGTATTTTTAGTAAAATTTTCAGATTTTTCAAAGAGTTTAGTATTTTTCTTTTACAATTTAATTTAATTAAAAGAATTAAAAAAAATTCATAAAAAATAACAAAAATTAACAAAAATATTTTTCTTTTTAGAAATTTTATTTAGTCATATAGTTTGTAGAAAAATATAAAAAATTGTTCGTAAGGGTCATTTTTGTAACTTTTGACTTTAAAGAACATGGGGGGCTCGTGTGCGTTTTTGTCTTGACAGGTCGATTTGGGTCAAACGAACTCCTTTTTTTCAGTCTACACAGTCTTTTCATTCTTCGTATTTAGTCCCCTAAGAAGAGTTTAGAAGCAAAAATTTCTCCGTAGGTTAATTTGAGAATTTTTAGGTTTTGCCCCTTTGTTCTGGATTGTAGCCCTCGTTTTGCTAGCTTAAATTCCATAATTTTTAGGTTTTTCTTAAACGTTTTTGTTTGTTATTGTTTAATTTAACTTTCCACACTCTCAAATCATTTTTCTCATTCAAACTCCAATCTTCCGACTGTATCGATTCTCCAGTCCAGCCTCGTTGGGGATAAACGACCCGGGAACATTCTATACTACTTCTCGGTTTTATTGATTTTGTTTCCTAGCCAAATCATACTAAATAAAAATTATATTTACTATACTATTAGTATATATATATTTTAAGGTGTAGTTTGGACCAATCAGAGTACATATGTTCCCTCCTTTATTCCAACTTGGTTTAACTCTTCACTCCACAAACTAATTTGGTGACATGATGTCACTCAACTTATGATACTTTGACAACTTCCGGTCCGTTTTCTCTGTTGTGAACCCTTGCAAATAAATGTTTTCATACGGATCAGTTAACATTATCTTAGTACGCCATTGTCCTGTTGCTTCTTCTTCTTTAGTATACGAACCCTTATAATCAGGTTTCCAGTTAACGTACTTTAATGGTACTGGTAATGAACCAAGGAAACTAACTGCCTTTTTCCAAACACTAATTTTCCGGAATGGGTTAGTTACTGTTTGAATAGCTAACGATCGCTCAGCTGGATCATTACAGTTTATGTACGGTGCAGGTTTTGGTGCATATATCGGTGCTCCAAACTTATTTCTCTGAATCTGGTACTCTTCCTCGTCATCACTATCACTTTCTGCGTTTCTCATAACATTTGATCTTGCAGCACGGAAGGTTTGGTGACAAAATCCATCAAAAGTCGAGAAAAGCCTCTCCGGAGTATTTACTATGCCACCAATCGTACGCAGGAATCCCCGACCAACCACTATTGGTACATCACGATCGATTGGAATATCTAAGATTAGAAACTTATCAATTAAGGTAGTGACCCCTACCTGACAAAGAACGTTTGTGAGTATCCCCATAGCTTCTGCCTGAGTGTGATTTATCATTGTAATTCCTCTATCAACCTTTTTCATATCTTCCCTCCCTAGCTGTTCATAAATCCGGTAACGCATGGTATTGATATCCGACCCTGTATCAGCCAATGCATTTTCGTTCACCTGTCCCTCCAATCTGATAGGAAATATGAATGCTCCAGGGTCGTCTTTTTCTTTTAACGCCTCACCTTTAATCCTTTTTACTGCTTCCTCTTCTTCTTTCACAATCTTTCCATCTAACTCCACCTTGTCTTTATAAATTTCATTAAAATTTTCTTGTATTTGTCATGATAAGCCATTGTCTCGATTATAGGCCTTTCTTCCTCTAATAAAGCAAACTTTTGGCTCATTCTGATTGCTAATGCTTATTTTGCTGCTTCTTTTTTAGTTAAATGACCACCAGCTGATGAAGATGTTCCTATATCTTGATAGAAAAAAATTAAGGTTTTCCATTGCATGCTTTTTATTACGGCTACTCTTCCCCATTTTGCATACAAATGGCGGAAGTTCTTCTTCACCCAACAGTGGTACATCATCTAAGTTAAAATCAAGTAGATGGTCCCAATCATCTAAACTCTTTTCTTCTTCTTCAATATCTTCCAAAAATGGATCAATTTTAGGGTATATTGTGACAGTTCCAGTCCCGAAATCAGTAATTGCTTTGGTCATGCGTAAGAATGATCTTCCAAGAATTACTCCAGGTTCAACATCATCTTCTTCTGGGTTGATAATGAACTTCACAAAATAGATTTCACCTCTTAGTGCAACAATGAGTTCCTTCTTAACCACTTTGATTCCTCTTTTAACCTCATGTTCCAAGCATAATTTTACTGCATATTCGTTTGAGATCATGTTCTCTTCTACTCCAAGATTAATCTCCCCATCATAAGCTTCCAACCCATTAACAAAACAAGGAGCCACGAATCTATCACTAACTTCTTCGGTATCCATCTAGTAAAAACCATAGCTTTCATTTCCTTCTTTTGTCCACTGTTAGTAGTGTCTTGAAATTCTGGAGAGTTCTAGTCTCCTGATCCTTCAACCTTGTCACTCGATATTACAACAACGTCTTCTCCTAAGCAAATTTTTCCAAGACTCGAATTGGGATCCATAACTTTTATAGAATCAGACAACATTAAAACAACCATTAGTGGGTTAGTTAAAAATAATAATAACACCTTTTTACATTTACATATTATCAATAAACTGATAGCATTTTTAAATTCAAACAATTTTCGTTCAAAAACGAAGAAACAAGCATTCTGTTTAGTTTCAGCTAGGAAAGTGCGGCGCATTTCATAAAAAGTGCGGCTTACTTTTTGAGTTTTAAGACTTTTAAATTTTTTTATTTTAGCATTTTTATGTTTCTTATTTTTATTATTTCTTTAATATCTATTAATCATAGCAAATAACAAGTTTTAAGCACATTGATCATTATATAAAATTCTTTAATTCTTTTAAAATTTTCATTTTTATATCTATAGTGTAATAAGTCAAAGTAAAATAAGCAACACTTAGCAAATAAGAGACATATACAAGCATTAAGAAATTTAAGCAAGCAAGCTATCAAATAGTTCTTTTTGATTTTTCTCATTTTAATGTACGAAGTACGATAATACAAGATTTTGACTATTATGAACACAAGGAATAAATTTCACATTTTCAAATGGTCAATTTACAGTTTATGGGTTTGGGGTTTTTGGTTTTGATGTTCTTTTTCCTTTGAAAAACT
Source organism: Tanacetum coccineum (assembly GCA_026074375.1). Classification (NCBI taxonomy): domain Eukaryota; kingdom Viridiplantae; phylum Streptophyta; class Magnoliopsida; order Asterales; family Asteraceae; genus Tanacetum; species Tanacetum coccineum. The sequence continues at coordinate 6,048 of BQNB010091678.1, forward strand.
GGTTCTATTTGTAAAAGGGGCAAGAAGTGCGGCGTACTTGGTAAAAGTACGGTGTACTTCTGTAATTTGCAGAAAAACCGACGCACAATGGTTATGTGTGGCACACTTTCTGTGAAAAATTAGTTTAGTTTGCCATAAAATTGTAAGGCGATTTTGAAAATTTTAGTTTGTAATATAATAAAGACTAATTCAAGAATGAAATCAATCCCTGGCAGCAGCACCAAAAAACTTTGATGTGTTATAAAAGCTTTAAATTTATAATTCTAGTTTTATCCGATTTCCAACTAACACACGGGTAAAGTATAAACCCTCGTTTATAGTATAGGTTTAGGGTAAGACCAGGTCGTTCCATGGGATTGGTTATTCTTAGAAAGGGTCGATTATATTACGAAAGGGTTATCTAATAAACTGTCACGATCTAAAGATAATTGATGAATTCCATAGATAAGAAAAATGATGTTTGTTAGTGATGAAGAACGAATATATAACTTGGATGGATAATGGGTTCAAGAATTAAAGTATAATCGATTAAAGAAACGGTTAGTTTATTAAAATGATTGTCTATTTATTATAATCAAAAATCCTTTCAGCCTTTACTTTTGATTACAAATATGCTTTAAGTTCGATTCATGTTTGGAAAGTAGTAATATGGACTTTCTTAACCTAGTTCGTTAGACATGAGGTTAAGCGTTAAACCTTTTTATCCTCGGTTAATGATCATTTTATTAGCCAATCCTCACAAGGCTAATATCTAGTTGTCAAAGACAAACAACTTGGAAATCAAACATATAGCCGGAGTCTTTCGACCTATATCCGGACTAGTATGATGATCAAATGATGATTAAGAGATCCGAGTATAAAAACATCAAGTTCATATTAATAATTTCCAAAATTCATTAGTTCATCCAAGTTAGATCCATAGTTTTCTCATAATCCCCAAACAAACATGTTAAACTACTCCATATTCATAAATTCAAAACACATAATAAGCATGTTAGATTCAGAAAACATAACATTTAAGGAGAGAAACATGTTTATACCGATTCCAATAGCAAATTATATTGATTTTTCAAGAGTTTCCTTCGAACAATGATTCTAACAACCCAAAAATTCAAACTATAAACAACTCTGTCACAACACTTAATAGCTTGAATTACACCTCCTTAGATGATTCCAACCCAGAATGTGATGAAGAACAAGGTGATTCTCCAACAATTCCACTAAAACTATTCTATATCTAAGATAAGATGATTTGAGAGTGAGAAGTATTGAAAAAGGATGATTTGAGCCCTGAAATTCGAGATTTATTTATACACAATATTGAGGTATCAGTTGGGAAAGGGTGGAAAGCCAAAGGTTGCCCAATAATGGCAATCATTATGATTTTTGAGTAACTGAAGGTAAAGTGCGCAACACTTAGGAAATTGTGCGCCACACTTGGTGTATAATTAAATTGCATTTACTTCGTCATGAAGTACGCCGCACAATAAGAATTGTGCGCCGCACTTTGGCCTCGTTCATTAACTCCTCCTTAGATTATCTTCTAGATTCTTTTTATAACGACCGTTAGTGAATTTAACAGAATTTCTTTGCACGTTTAGTTATTTTCTTCATTCATGGTCCTGAAATGAATATTGTACAACAAACATAGACATGTTTTGATCTTTTAAGATTGTTTCTTAATATGGAAGATTGCTTCTATAAGAAAGATCTTGTGCTAGTTAATTAAGTAATTAAGTTTTGTCATATTCTCTAATGTGATTAATTACTTGTTAAGTGTAAGTAAACTTACAAAAGTTTATGAAAATGATTTAATGATAAAATGGGTTTTAATCGTTGGGCTAGTTTGTAAAAACGTGTTAATCATTTTCAATGGTTTGTTAAATGGGTTTATCATAATGCAACATAACAAACATATTCGTACCTTTTGTTGAAGCATGAGTGGATTCAAGACGTTGAGAGGTGTTGATGTATGTATGCGTTGATGAGTTGTGGTCACAAGTAACTTGCATATTTTGCGTTATGTATTACAAGTTACTTGTTTGTCATTATTAAAACCAAATGGAGTGTTTAGTTTAAATATCGTAATATTTGCACTAACAACATGGAATAATGGAAAGCGAGAGTTCATGTTATAAGAATCATGGGTAATCAAGTGTTGTGGTTTTACACCAAAAAGTTATGTTAGTTTCATGAAAGAATGAAATTTGGTTAGTTGGAAGCAACTAGCCAAACACCGCTCATGTTGATAAGTTGTCCCAAACACTAGCTTTAGATATGTTAAATTCAAGTACATAATATAGGACCAAGGAGCTAGTCAAGCATTTTAGGAAAATCATATAGCCGATTCTAAGGTGAGTAACGAATAGGGGAAAAGCATAAGTAGGGTGTTAAACACCCGTAATTCATGTTCATGGTATTTATGTTATGCTAATACAAACTTCATGTTAAGTATTCATGTTTACGCGTGAGGTCATGATTACATGCTTCATGTTGACCTTTGTGCTCAAGATTCATGTATATGATCTTGTGTGGATTTATTGAGCTTTATGCACTCACGTCATGTGTGGAATAAAAAACTTGGATTGCGTCCATGCAAAAGGGTAAAACGTCATGCGTGGAATTGTGCTTTATGCACCCATTATCCTTCGTGGATACCAAGTTTTATGTACTCCGATATGGCGTGGAAACCGTGCTTTACGCACTCATAATCCGTGTGGATATTGTGCTTTATGAATATTACAATCCTGCGTGGATAAACGTGCTTGTAAAGTACTCATAGACATGTCATGAATCACGTTATATGAAGCAACTTATAGTACATGTTCTATGCCTTATGATTTCAGTTTTCATGCCTTCTTTTACTCACTCAGTATTTAGCTTACATTGCTTGATGTCATGTTTTTGTATAGGTGATCAAGTAGTGATCGTAAGGATAAAGCAAAAGGGCTTATAGGTAACTAACGATGAAGCCTCGGTTGGTAATGAGCTCTATTTCAACCTCCTCATGATACAACTCGCAATGCCCAAAGTGTCTTTTGTAATTGTGAAATGATTTCCAGAAATGTTCATGTTTTCAAGTCGAATTTGTAGTAAAAGTGCAGGTAAAGAAAAGATATGTCAGGCATAAGGCCAAAACTACCCACTTTTGAATGTAATGGGTCCATATGTTTATAAAAACTTAATGTACCACTTGGATAATGTTTAATATGAAATGTATGACTCATGTTTACAGTTTGAAGAATTATGTGTTAGCTAGAGGACTTGAAGTGTAACATTTGAAAAGTTAAAATGTAATATATTTTATGTTTTAGTTTGGTCTTAACGGGTTTATGAAACTTGAAGGGTGAAAAATGTAAAAAGTTTGACTAGTAAATGTGCACGTTTAAAGATGGAGGACTAGAATTGCAAATACGAGGAAGCTTTTAGATGAGACTATATATTTGCCATTATTTCTTTTGTCTCTAGGGATGAGTGTAGGTTCGGAACCAGACCCGAAGGTTTCGAGAACCGAATTTTGTGAAAAGTAGCAATCGAGAACTGATCGCAATATAGTTTTCGGGTCCGGTTTTGATTCAGGTTCTTCGGGTCTAGGAACCAATTTTCTAAAATATAAAATAGGAAACTCATGCACAAATGAATCCGGCCGATAAAATGCAAAAAGTATTTGAATTTTAGGCGTTTGCAACCATTTACGTTTAAACCAATAACCTCTAACAACTAAAGAATAAACTCAAACAAACAATCGTTTTAGAGTTTCAAATTGTTCAAATGTTTAACAGAACAATGACACATAACAATTCGAAAAACAAAACAAAATAAATTCAAACTTGGTCCAACCAAATAATCAAAACCATTTATGGTTGCACCGTTTGTTTCTTATTTATCTCTTCCGGTTAGTTTATCTAATTGCATTTTCATATCTTTCACAATCACATCGTTTTTAATAGGGAAGAGCAAAAGAACAAGAGAACCGCGTCGAAACAGAGTTGCGATTTTGTTAGATCCAACCAAGAAGTGTCAGTGACTTGCTCATGGTTTTAGAAACAAATGTATTTCATGAAATGTTTCGAGCATAGGAAGTCAAGAAAATTAAGAATTATTTGGGTATTCGGTTATCTGGAAACCAAGAATCGGTTCTCTGGAAACCAAGAACCGAAAAATCTCAAACTTAAGAACCAGAACCGGAACCGAAACCATCGAGTCTGGATCCAGTTTAGTTCTTCTCGATTCCGGTTCGGTTCTCGGTTCCGATCCGACTCTATATTCTTTTGCTCATCCCTATTTGTCTCATATTATGTGTAATCAGTTTTGATCTTGATTTCCTTTACTTTGTAAGTTTGAACTCAGAACTTTACAATATCTGCTGTTGGTGATATGCGGTACTAACACCAATAAAGAAGAGGTGATTGGTTGATGTCTGTGTTTTGGTTAACTCTTTTTAATTGATAATAATAAAAGGCACGGTAATTAGATGACGATGCTACCAACAATGTTGGATATTTATCATTTGGCATGATGTTTTGGCTTGTGACTTGATATCGTGCGTGATTATACTCTTTTGTTTGATGAGTTTTTCAATATAACTTTTGCCGAGATTTATACGTAGTAATAGTTTTTAGTTTTTATATCTTTTAGGAGTTTGATATACAGTAAAACTGTAGAAGTAAAAAAAATACCATACTCTAGTCGGTATTTTTGATCAAACCATACAATAGTAAACAAGTTTTTGTAAGAACAATTAGTAGGTGAAAAACTCGAATAAACTGGCTATTTAAATGACAAAGACAGCAGTAGTACGCGAAACAAACTGAGTTTTGACTTGTCTAAGAACAATAAAATGATGATAAAATAGAGTAAAAAAGGCAAGTTTAACAACTTCTCACACTTTCAGGTGTAATTTATGGGGTGTCTGGTTTGTTTTTTTAACCTTAACTTAGCCCAAATTTTGACTTATTATGCAGATGTAAACCATCCCGAAAAATGAAGACAAGAAACCAAAACAAACTGAATAGTATGATAAATCCAAAGTTTTGACAACAGATTATTTGCATCAACTCCACAGTTCTTAACAAAAGAACATATTAACCCAACTAGACAAACGAGTAAGAGTTAGAATATGATGTTTCAAGTGCAGGAAAAAGCCATCCTAGATTTTTATAGGAAACCGACCAGCTCGTAACTCCTCAAACGAATACTCAACACTATCAGCACTGCAAGTAACAAAAGGTGTTGAAGGAGTCATGGACACTTTCATCAAAGCTGTTGCTGGAGTCGATGGCATTGAAGATGTCATTGTCTTTGGTGTTTTGATGTTCTCTTCATCAGCAGATGGCAGGGCCGTTGCAGGTGTAGTGGCCACTGCACTTTTGTTAATAGGAAGCATCTTTTGAGGTGTTCTGTATCGATCATTCATAGAGTTGATGTTGGCATTTGATGATAATGATGGATAAACAGGAGAAAGGGGTTTTCTAAATGGTGTTGTTTGGTTTTGATGTGCATTTGTCGTGGCGTCAGTTTGTCTATAAGGACGATTTTGACTTCCTGCATTACTTTTGCCTGCAAAGAAATTAAAAGCAAATAGTTACAAGACGGACTAAATGGCTCATTTCCTTATAAACTATTAAGCACACTTTTTAAACTATATGAACTTTGTTTTTGCTGGAAATGTAAAAAAAGAAAAGCTGGAATTAGCATTTAGCATGTTAGAGGTACGAAATGGACGATCTGCAGGTTAGGTTGATAAGAAACACTTTTTGTCCAACGCTCATATGAGCAATTAGCATGTCAGCTACGGATACAAAATTATGAATTATCACCAAGATGCTGATTTATAGTAAGGTTCCACTCTTTCATAAACAAAGTGTGCGGCCTTCAAATCTTTTGACCCGTTTCCGTCTTAAGCTAATTTTCTATTTTGCTCATTTGACCCATTTCCTTTTAAAGCAATTTTTTTATTTTGCTCATTTAACCTGTTAAAGATAAAAGATGAGCCAAATCAACCCATTTTAAGTAGTAATTTTACATTATCACCTCTAATATAGCACTGAAGAATAAACGATATTCGACCATGTAACATGTAATGCAAAAGTATAATCAGCTTACCGTAGAATATTTATGTACAATGTTCGTTCTTACAAACTGCAGTGATATTTAGTAGAATAGTTTGTTTGCAAACAAAAATACGAAGCGTCATATTGGTTGAATGTTTAATTTTGTATTAATAATAGCAAAAAAAGAAACAATATTGATATAACAATAGTAGAAATTTATATTAATATTGATAAAAAAAATATTCTGTGAATTGCCTTTTGAGATTAAAAATTAAAAATGACCCAAATTTACAGGATTTGATAGTTTATGGGTCAAAATTGTCACCTTTAAAAGCAATGGAATGGTGTGAGCATTAGATAGATAATATGGAAGAAGTTCAGAAGAAGTACCTGCATGGATTTTCGCATGTCCACCACTGGGGTAACGATTATGTGGAGTGCTAAAGCATGAAGGATTTTGAGTCTGATTGGACTTCGCAGTTTTAAGCAATACCCCGGCAACTGAACCTCGTCTCTCATTAGAACCCACACCTGGTGCTTTAACAAGCTTTTTCCCACTTCGAAATGGACTTGGGTTTGACCCAAAACGAGCTTCTTTCTCAACTATCAACTGTCCTTGAACCTTCTTCTGATCCTAGTATTAAAATAATAATTAGACGGGAAAGAAGGTTTTGAGAGAAGTAGGAAAGAAACCTGCACAATGTTTACCCTTTGCCTCTGACGTTCTTGATCTTTCTTTTCTTTCTGAATTTCATAGTCATCAAGCACCGATAGTAAAGAAACCTGAAGATCGTGAATGTAACAAGAAAATAAGAATAAATCATTGTTAATTCAATTAGAAAACTGGCCAATCATGCAGTTTAATGAATCCTAACAAATGAAGATGAAGTACTTACACCGTCATAAGTAAATTCAACTCCTCTTTTTTGTTCCCATGCTTCGGCTTTCTCACGTAACATCTCCACCATAGCTGGTTAGATACAAGGAAGATAAGTCATATAAGGAAATAGAGAAGGAAGAAAGTAGGTCAGTAAAACTTGTGCACAAGCATCTAAGTAAACTACCGATTGCACCATATGATTATAACATTGTAAGCATGTTATAGTAGATCTATTTTCCAAATGCCAAAAATATTTCCCCGTAACGACAGAGTTAGGGAAATTAAGTGGACCTAATATCAATATCATCGATTAACAAATTTACAGTAATTGATATATACGTACAGTAACTTGTAAAACTTTTCATACATGGAAACGCTGAAAAATGTGACTGGTAAGTACATTTAGTAACATATATCAACTACTCGCTCAGTTCCATATAGCAAGGAACATTTCTTCTCTTTTAAATGTCTCATGCTCAAATACTTATTGCTCACTCTCACTCTTACTATCAAACAATTAAAATTGAACTGGGTCGACAACATTCATTTACTTTTCCTTTGTTGAATAGTATTTGGATATTAGACAGGTAGTCAAACAATTTTCATAACCAAGGTGTAAGTATGTAACTAAAATTAAACATTTCAATTATCAGATGGAGAGAGTATTTACTAGGAGTTAATGAAGCACAATATTACTTCTTATGTAATAGTAAACCAGAATTTAGATACCAAACAAGCATTGACTTATGTAACTTCCTATTTAACTCGGAAGACTAATGCAATCAGAGCCATACCAGGAATTTTTTGAACCAGAATTCGGGCTCTCTCTGCACGCTTTAAAAGGATATGGGTACCTTTTCCAGCATTATATCTATTCTGATCCTGCAGTGACACAATAGTCGAACAGAAGAAGTGTCATGGAGGATATCGCAAGAAAATTGGAAGAATTAAGAATATACCATGTTATACTCATCTAGCCAGCTCTCCTCTTCACATGCAGCTGACCACTTATCGATCTTCTCAAGTATGTCTTTCCTGCTGAAAGCTTCTTCCTTGACATTTGAAATCTGAAGTTCTACTTGTTTTAACAAGAATAAAGGATCAATTGCACCTGAAAGAAGATACCGGTGTCATACGGTGAAGAGATTATAAGAACACCACTAAGTCGATTCCATCAGCATTCAGCAATTGAGAAATTCGTACATATAAAATATACTACTTGGTGTATTCCCAAACCACTATTAACACTCCTATTTGATCCAGTCAACTTTTACGCTGCTCTCTCGGTATTATGCTTCTCTAATGCTAGACTAACATAGCACTAAGGTATGATTAATGATAATATTTTTACCAGATTGTAACGTTTCCACAGAAAAATCAATTGCTCCATTTGTTACAACAGGCATTCGAGCCTGTCTGCATAATTGCTCCAAATCCGCCCTCTTTTTCATGAGCACTTCCATTATCTTGCTTGACTTCATCTGTTGCAGCCTTGAAATCTCTGTCTCACGTATAAAAACAAACCGCCATCATTATATATCAGTCAAAACATATCATATAATTACTGTATATGCATAATATCGGAACTATTTGGCCATTTAATCTACTCACGGATTTTAAGGACTCTAAAGAGAGAGCATTGGATTCAGTGATTTCACTCTCTGAGGCAGCTATATAACGTATGACATTTTGAAATGGTTGTTGCTCCTCGTTTGGTATGTCCATTAAGTTCCAGAGTTCAACCATGGTTGTTGCAAGATCTTGAACCTACAAGCAGTTATAAAGGTTACAAAACTGAACAAAAGCAAGTTAGAATTATGAAAGTAATATTATAGGAATAAGAAAATAGTATTAGATATACAGTTTGGCCAGGTGCTAACCCGATCGCGCCTGTATCTTGACTTCATTCAACCTACGGACTGCATTCGACAACTTCTGAATAGTATCAGCACTTATGCTCCTTTTGCTTCCAGGATTCTCTAGAGTGGGATGAATCCCACAAATTGTGGATTTGAAATCCATCCCGAGAACCAAACAAACTGAATGAAGAGTTTTCAGATGGTCCAGCACTTGTTTCAATCGGTCACTCTGCAAAGAAAATTGAGTTACATAATGAAATATCTATGAGTAGTCAAAAACAGAGAATAGAGAATGTATGTTTCAATCATACTTTTTCCTTTTCCAACTCGTGTAATTCCTTCTTAAATTCTTCCAGTCTTCTCAAAGACAAATCTGATTCATCAATGACAGGCATTGATGTATTTTCCTCTGCGGATGTGCATAGTTCCATATAAATTTTATGTATTTGATCTATAATTTCTTTAAACTGAAGCTTCCTCTCGGTTTTCCTTTTCTGCATCATATCTAGTTGTGGCAATATGGCTGCAAGCTCTTTCTTCAAACTACTTGGCTCAGACTGTACATGTTTATCGAACCAGATAATTAATTATCAATAGCTAAATAATCCTATACACGAATAGCGTATGATGAAATAGAATTAAAAGTCTACACAAACCTGCTTCATAGGCAAACATCGCTCTCCTAACGAAGCACATATATGTCCAAGTTTTGCTTCTGAATCAGCAACAGCTTGCTTCAGTTGAGCCCTAACACTACTAGCCTGATCCACTTTTCTTCTATATGCTTCTAAACACTCTTGTTCTAATTCATAAAGCATCTTATCTCTATCGTTTTCATGCTCTCCCACTTCATCCCATATTTTCTATTTCCAGAAGAAAAAATCGATAAGGTGTTATATAAAAATTTACTGTTCTAAACTTGGTTCTAGAGAAATAAGAGGGGATTTATCAAACCTGCAACTCTTTTATGAGAGAAACACATGATGTCTCCATATCATTCACTGATGATAAGAAATGACACTAATCAGTTCACGCAGATTTTATAATATAACAAAGAAGCATATGTATAGCATTTGAACTCTATTGAACTCTTCCTAACTGTTGCGCCCTACATTTATATTCCTGCATAGTAATTAACATTTACGTATACAGTACACATCATTAGCCGCATCAGTTGTAGTTCGCAACTTTCTCCAATTTGCACTATGATGGATTCACTTCAATGCGAAACCTTCTTTTGCAATATAATAATAAGGTCAGAAGGCAGAAACTAAATTAGGCAACCATCTGTTCTCCTATCTGGCACACATCTACGATCATACATGCTCCTCATCCATTTCAATCTTACTCTTCCTGAAAATCACTCTATTCCAAAGTCAATAATAATATCTTCTCGTTTGATCAAAACAAGCAACCTAGCTTGTACTGAACCTTTTTTTGAACGGCCATGACTTGTACTATTGTTCTTAAGAAAATCAGTTTCTCTCTATTAAACAAATTATTAAAACTTCACCATAACCGAACGCTAACTTTTACCCTATAGTACATAACTATACTTTTTACTTCAAAACTAACACAAAACAGTTAAACTCTATAATTAACTACCAAAACACACAGTAACATACTATCCTTAACAAAACTCGTCTAATTTCTCGATCCAATAAACAAAACGCATTTCGGTTCACATCACTTTATTCAATTCACTTCTCAAAACATCAAACAAATCATTAAATCATCATTTTCTGAACAAAAATCACCATAATTCAAAATTCAAAGATGATAACTACTAAATGCAGAAATAAATCATTTAAAAAAACATTAACTTCACACACAGTAGCTAAAATCAAATATCATTCTAAACCTGATGAGTCGAGTGACAATTATCATAATTAAACTATAAGTAAACGTTAAATACTACAAGTATAAACTTTCACCATACTAAACATCGGCTATATTTCAACTTCAAAATAAACAAAAAACACTCAAACTCAACAACTACCACAACATAAATCAAAATACTAATCCTAACAACACTCGTCTAGTTTCTCGATCCAATCATCTAACACATTTCGATTCACATCACTCTGTTCAATTCACCACAACCTCACACAAATTATCATCTCTACCAAATACCACCACAACTTCAAATTCAAAATCAACATCCTCATTCAAACTCTATAACTACAAGCAACATGCAGAAATACATCTTTTATATAATCATTTGACGTCACATACAGTTAAATCAAATATCTAAACCTGATCAGTGGAGCGACAATTATCAAAATCAGCAAAAATCACTCGCTCAATAACTGCCGCAACAAAAAGCAAAATACTAATCCTAACAACTCTTGTCTTATTTCTCGATCTGATTAACAAAACACAATTCGCACTAACAATCACCACAACTATTTCTAACATCAATCATCTAGTTTCTCGATCTGATAATCAAACATTCTAAATACTATTCGTGACATCAATCGTCTATTTTTTTCTCGATGCACTTCTTAAAAACATCAAATCATCATTTTGCAGTTAATTTCACTACAAAATCATAATCAAAATTAGCATCATAATTATAACTAGATAACTACAACATGCATAGATACATAATTTATAAACAAAATTAACTTCACATACTGTTCAAAATGAGAAATAGTAAACCTTAGGACGTATGGAATAGACTGATAACCGTTGCCGCCGGAAGTAAAACCGTTCGCCGGAACGTAACAGAATTTTCCGATGACGTGTAATTAAATGTTGAGTGGAAAGAGATTACGGAAAATGATGAAATGAACGTTTTAGTTATGGTTTATACGGAAAGTTAGCGGGGGTTTCAGGTTGTTGTGTGTGTGAATTTGAATTTTTTTGAATTCCTTTATTAATACTACAAGTTGAGATTTATTTGCATTCTCGGTCCTTATAGAATTAGCTATGTACTTTATCACCCTATGTTTTTTAGTTTAGATGATTTGATATACTTTCGGTTTTTTTACCAAGATTTTATTTTTTATTTTTCATAAGTTTATGTCTTCATCTGTAAATCATATATGCGGAAGAGCAGGTACATCTAAGATCTTTACCTGCAAGGAAGAAGATCGTTTGTTTTTTGTGCTATTGAAATACTTCTGTCATAAAAAAAATTAAGAAGTGACAAATGAAACGATAAAAAGAGATGTAGGCTTGTGTGAAGTGAAGAAATGTAAAAGGTTATATCTAAAATTTGAAAGAAATGAGAAGTGAAAAGAAGCACTAATGCCTGCAAAAAAACTAATTTTAACCGAATATAACTAACTTTCGGTTGTGTTAATATAAAAATTTTAATCTTTCCTGAACAAAATTGACATAATAGCTTCATGTGTATTGCTTTGTTCTCGTGCTTTAGAAACAAAGTGATTTTCACTTAATTATTCGATTGATGTTTCGTGATACCAAAAGCTAATAGATTCGAAATACTTTATTCTAAAAGTAATATTTACACGATTCAGAGATATCCAGATTGTTTCGTTATTACCACTCTCACACACAAATTCCATACCAAATCTATTTCACATAATGTAAACAGCTAATTAAACCGTCGCAACTATACAAAGCTAATCATCTATTTCACATAAATGTATGCGACTAATTAAATTACATATAGCGTAGTATAAATCATATTAATTACTTTTGGAAAAGTTTACGTTTTCTTTTTTAATAAAAAAACCTTATAAAGATTATAACTCAAACAACTATCTGTACTACTTTATAATGCATTTGAGACTTTTTTTTAAAAAAATCTTCAAGAATTTAAGACAAAAAACATTACTATTAAAAGAAGTCTTAACAACTGAAAATTAAATGTATAAATTATAACATCAATATAACATTAATTATATTGATGCATAATAATAATAATAATAAAATTCTTTTAATAAGAAAATATGTAACCATCAATTGCTAGAAATAAAAAAAAAATATTCCTAACCATTTACTCTATTAACTAGCAGGGCACCCGCGTGATGCGGCGGCAGGTACCCTATGACTAAATTCTCCGACTACTAATATTTTCTGATTATGTGTTTTACTTGACGAATGCGGATAATTATGTAATTAATAGGTACCCGATCATTGTTTCGACCTAAAATATGTAGTAAACAAAATGCATCACAATATTTTGGAATGGGCTGGATTGGGCTTTGAAGGAAAATGCAGTAAGAAGATCTGGATGAAGTATTTAATGGTTGTACATTTATGTAGTGGGGTATTTTAATTAGGATTATATTGTAAATAGTTTGGGCTTATGGGCTTATGACTATTCATCCTTATATCAACAGGCGTTTTACATGTATAAATATCACATACTTGTTCCATAGTTCAAGTAATTAATAAAATAATAAGTTGGGGAGATTGGAGTTTCTTTCAATTGGGCGTTTTCATATGAATATAACAATGCATTGTATACAATAATTAATAAAATATTTAATTAATATAGTAGATAATTTCTTCCAACCAATTTTGTATACTATAAATTAATAAAATATTAATTAATTTATAAATTAATAATAATTAATTTATCGATAATTAATTACTCTTTTAATTAATAAATTTTGGTGGTCACAAGTGTAACAATATTTTATGAGTTCTACTGTAATTACTTTTGGAAAAGTTTACGTTTTCTTTTTTAATAAAAAAACCTTATAAAGATTATAACTCAAACAATTTTATCTGTACTACTTTATAATGCATTTGAGACTTTTTTTTTAAAAAAATCTTTAAGAATTTAAGACAAAAAACATTACTATTAAAAGAAGTCTTAACAACTGAAAATTAAATGTATAAATTATAACATCAATATAACATTAATGATATTGATACATAATAATTATTATAAAATTCTTTTAATAAGAAAATATGTAACCATCAATTTAATGCTAGAAATAAAAAAATAAAAATTCCTAACCATTTACTCTATTAACTAGAGGTAACCGCAGTGATCGGGCGGCCGCAATCAGATTCGCAAGCTAAAGAAAGTATAGTATGGGTCGACATGAATGGAGTTACTTTAAATGCTTGGACTCGTTCAACTTTTCAAAAGATCATTTCTCAATGGGAGAAATGGTTTGAATTAGAATATTGGTATTGATGACCTCTTTGCAAGGAAACGTATTTGTATTAAGACCAGCCAAATGGATAAAACATCTGGAAATTTTTAGCTTATTTAAAAGGGAAGTTTTTTTGGGCTCGTGCCAAGGAACTTTTTTGTTGGTCCCCATCCTTCAAAGATGTTCCTGAGAAAGAATTTGTTCTCGTACGAAACTAGTTCCCGCTAAATCAATGAACAGCAAATAACCTAACAACGACGAGGTGGAGAATGCTAGTGAAGTGGTTTTCGGACACATACTTTGGCGGATAAACGGTTAAGTTCAGGGTTTCAGCACCAACATGGTGAGTCTAATGATAAGGAGGTATCTCGATTCCTTTTCAATATATACGACTTACTTGACAAACGCACTAAAAACTAAGAACCTCTAATAACGTCAACCAGCATCCCTTATCCTCCGGGTTTCACACCTAGCCAATGATATCCCAACATTTACATAATCAAGATAATCCTGAAGCAGAATCTTTCGAGATACCTCCTATTAGTTATCGGCAAGGATAATAATATCGAAGAGTATAATATGAGGCGGAAAACTCCTTGGAACAAGTCCTTCTGGAATAGTTTTTAGTAATGGGTTAAAGATCAAGGAAGGCGGTTCCATATGGAGATTTTTAGTAAGAAATGATTACGGTGTCAAACAATGTGGCCTTTTTATGGAATTTTGTCTAAAGACATGGAGAAGATTATCTTAACCCAAGTGAGATACAAATTAGATTTCCTATGAATTGTCTTTTCATTAAATACCAAGGCCTAGGATCCAAGCAAGAAATGATTGGAATCAAGGAGTTGATTTCTAAACATAAAGTAAGTTTTTTGTCTATTCAAGAAACTAATATGGGAGAAGCGTGTTTCCGGCATATGGAGGTTAAATTTCTATAGGGAAACTTATTTTTTCGGACCACATTATTAGTTAGGCTAGTGTCAATTCAGGTGGTATTTCTTTGCGCTTGTATACTAATTCTTCAAGAATGATCATCATACTATATCTGATAATTTTATATAAGCTTTGTAGGGAATTGGATACCGAACAATCCGAAGTTATTAATTATTTCGGTCTATGCCACCCCAATCTGTTTCATCTAACGTAAGTTGTGGAGTTCCTCGGAATCTCTTATCCTGTTGTAATGAAGAAAGAGTTTTAATTATGAGGGACTATCAACGAAGTTAATTATTTGAGGAACGGTGGGTGAATCGGTTTTTAACAGCCATGGAGCTAACGCATTTAATTCCTTTAGTTTCTAATTCGTGTTTAAAAAAACGATATCCAGCTGAAGGATTCTCTTTCACATAGCTTCATCCTTCGGCTACCAGGATGATAAAATTATATAGGTTTTCTTATGTCTAATGGTTACTTTTCAAGCTTTCATCTCATTTCATGCTAATCTATCTTGAACGTCAGCTCTCAGTACCACATCCTATTTACTCAAAGGAATCTTTTCTGATTTTGGCCCTAACTCCATTTCGTTTTTATCACTCTAGGCTTTAGCTTCTTGATTCGATGACTTTTGGTCTCAAATCTTGGAATTCTTTTACTCTGATGATTCAATGGTATGAAATCGGTTTAAAAAATCTTCAAAAAGTTGAAGGAAGGAGATTCGAGCATTGGACTTTGGAATTTCAAAAGGCATCAGGTAATGTCTTTCTAAAGAACTTAAAATCTAAATTGTGTGACATTGATAAAGTGTTGGAACAAGGGAGGAGTCACCGACGACATTCTTTTGTCTCGTTTGGAAGTCTGAAACAATTACACGATGTTTCAATCTGCTCTAACAAACCGTGAATATCATGCAAAAGCGAAAATTCGCTGGGTCACTACGATGGGGGACGAGAAACACCAAAAACTTCATGCATCATTAACAAAAAACGCTCCAATCTTTCAGTTAGAAGGGATATGGTAGATGGTGATTGGATTGTCAACCTGATCTTGTAAACAAGAGTTTAGAAGGCACTTTACGGGGACGGACAGATCCAAGACCCGGGTTCAAGACGATGTAGTCCTTAACTTTCCTTTTCAAATCGTCTCAATAATGATCAGATCTTAGAATTGGAATCTCCATCTCAAATGAAGGATAGTCGCACAGCCATGTGGGTTTGTGCAGGTTGATGAAACCATGGGCCGGACGGTTTACTTTCCGAATATTTATATCTTTCGTAAGTATTGTACCGATGTTGGTCGCTTGACTTTTGCATAGCTTATGAAATGGTTTTTTGATCAGGAGATTTTGCTATTGGATGCAGACTCTTCGTGTGTGGCCCTCATTCCCTAAAGTTCTTAATCCGAAAGTTGTTATGACTACCGTCTACCATCAGTTTAAAATTGGAAGCCTTTACAAAGTCGTTACTAAGATACTAGGCTTCCCGGCTTTTCCTGGTTTTATTTTGATCTCAGCTCATATGTCATACAGCATTCCCTTCCAAATATCAGATTCTCGATGGTCCTTTTATTATCAATGAAATCTTAGCTCGAGTGCAAACTTTAAAAAGCAACAAGCATGATTTTATAAAATCGAGTTTCGCCCATGGCATATGATTCTGTTAGATGGGATTATCTTGATTATGATCTCATCTCTTTGATTCTGTCCAAAATCGGCGTTCATAGGATTCTGAAGTCTGTCTTCAGGGAAGGCCTCTATTTTAGTTACGGAGTCCGACTACTAAATTTCATTTATACCGAGTCTTGAAACATGGGGACCCTTAGCTCCATTTTTTTTTTACTCATTAAGAGTCTCTCCACTTATCATTTTCCCTTGGCAGTTGATAGCTGGAATTTTCAAGGATACAAGATTGACCCTTCTCTACGTTTGTCTCATTATTCTACGCACGCGGACGCGGTATTTATTGGTGAGTGGTCTCATCTAACTAAAGGTATCATTATATTCTTCAGATGCTCTCCTTACTTTCTTGTATGTCAATTAAATATTCAGAAGAGTCATCTTCTTGATGTCGGTAATCCTAGATAATTGTGTGGCTAAGCTGCTAAGTACTATTGGTTTGTTTTGATAATGAAGCACCTTTTAAATACTTGTGTATGATAAGTAAGGAGATAAGATCGTCCTTCTTAAAAAGGCTTTGGGACGAGACGATTAATAAAATAAGAAGAGGTTGTCTATGGTGTGAAACATAACACCATATAACTGTCGGGGGTCGTCTTACCCTTCTTAAATCCGGATTTTCAGGCTCCACTCCTATCTACAACATGTCGGATTTTCAAGTCCCAAATCTGTTTCTTATTTATATATGGAGAGTCTGCGTAGGAATTTTTTAGTATAATGGCGTTTCAAGAGGGTGATAGAAAGATTGCTTGTGTCAAATGGTCTAAGTTTGCTTGCTTTACTAAGAAATTCTGGAGGGTTAGGCAGGTTCTAGTTTCTTTTCGCTCTACTCGGGCACTTACTTTTCAAGTGGGTAAATGGCGCTACTTTCTCATGATAACTCCTTATGGTCCCTATATTATATCAGCTTTACATGGCTTGAATGGTCCTGTTCTTTATGTTTCTTTCCTGCTGCTTCATTCAATTCGACATGGACTCCAACATAACAGAAGTTAACTTCCCTTAAAGTCAAAGGTGTCGAACTCATTTCTCAATTGTAATATTCGTTGGAAACGGTACAGGTACATAAGCTTTTTGGAAAGATCTTTGGATTGCGATAATCTTCTCAATGCTTTCTTCCCTCGTTTGGTTTGCTCTTGAAGAGAATAAAGACATATCGGTTGCTGATAAGATGAATACGTCTATCTCCTCTTCTTTCTCGTCGTCATGGTCCGAGAAGTTGTAGAGTCGACAACAACTGATCAGCTTTCGTTATTACTTTAAACGTTATTTTATCTAATAATGATGACATGATGTTTTTTGGGACTTAAATGGCGACGGGTTTTTAAAGTCAAGGAAGTTCGGATCTAATGTTAGATGAGGCTTTCTCCTAAAATGAAAGTTTCCTACTCGATGGATTAAAAGTATTCCGATTAAGGTAAACGTTTTGCTTGGAAACTTTATCTCACGTATTACCTACTAGATCGAATTTGTCTCTAGAATGTCTCGCTCCGTCTATTGGCTTGTCCTCTTTGTGATCACGTGCTCGAGGATTCGTCCCATTTATTCTTCGGTTGCTCTGTGGCGAAAGATATTCAGAAGTTAATTTGTAGATGGTGGAATTTGGATGTTCATCCTTATGAGTCGTACGAAGATTGGCTCTCTTGGTTCAAATCTATCCGTTTAGGTTCTAAGACGAAAGAGGTGTTGGAAGGCGTGGTTTTTAACGTTCTTGGTGGAAGAGCTTTGAACTTCATAAACCAATTCTTTTTGCGTCCCTATTCTCTAAAGATGCTATTTTCGACAAATTTTTAACGCTCTTTTATTGGTGTGTATCTAGATACAATATAACTTTGGAATAGGTTATTGGCTTCAACAACCTTTTTGATTTCCTTTGTAATTTACTAGGTATCCATGCTAATGGTGCTAATAAAAGTCTGCCGTTCAAAAAAATATACCAAGTGATGTACAAATAATGGCAGTAAACATGGTCACTGTGATCGATCATTATCACATATAGTAACATTTTTTTAGTCTTGATAATGTTTTTTTTTATTGAATATCTCATTCAGATTCTTTCTCTTAAATGTCATATATCAGTAATTACGGAGTATTTGATTGCTTTCCATATACCGACTTCATTAGTTTTATCTAAAATAACAAAGTAAATTTTTTAACTCTTGTCGTAATTCATAAAAACAATAAAATGTTTTTAGTGATTATATAAAGAGAATTGTGTTTTAATCTTCATGTTTATCTCTTAAGCTCTCTTCTCGTTATGAAGAACAATAAATGTTATATTATGACTACAAAAGAGCGAATCACAATAACACCTCATGGTGTATTCATGAAAAAATAATTAGAACCTCAAGTTCTAATATGATGATAAATATCCTAACCTCATGTTATGTTGAAAAAACTAGAACATCAAGTTCTATTTTGATTCAATTAATTGAATCACATAACATAACCTCATGTTATGTTAGTAAAAAGAAAAAGGTAAAACCTCAAGTTTTATTATGATTTCTTTAAGAGAATCGAAATTAAATAACCTCAAGTTATGGTTATTTTTATTTAAAAGCCTTATGTGCTTTGATGATTCCCTCAAGTGAATCAAGAAGTAAAAAAAATATCATAACCGCATGTTATGATTATATTTATTCATAATAAAACCTCAAGTTTTATTACAATGAATATAATTGAAATACAATAACCTAAGTTATTGTTATATCTTTTAAAGAACCTCAAGTTCTTTGTGATTCTTTTAATGACTCACGATAATATAACCTCATAGTTATATATTGTTATATTTTGCGAACATCAAGTTCAGTTATGATTCCCTCAATCAATAATATAACCTCAAGTTATGTTATCACTTAAAGAAAAAAAGAGGATAAGAACCTCAAGTTTTAACATGATTCGATCAATAGAATCAATAACATAACCTCATGTTATGTTATAAAGAAAAAAAAGATAAAATCTTAAGTTTTATCATGCAGTACTAGCAACTTGATTAAAGGCTCTGACAAAGCCTATGTGGTGTTACCTAAAGGTACAAAATTAATAATAAATGATGCGTTGTATTCTAGTAGATCCAGAAGAAATCTACTAAGTTTTAAAGATATAAGACGCAATGGTTATCATCTTGAAACCATGACTCAAAATAAAATTGGTTATCTCCAAATTACATTCATTGAAAAATGGGAAAAAGTTCATGATTGAAAAAAATAAAAGGTGTATCTTTCTGGATTGTATTTTACATACATAAATCAGACATAATTAAATATGGTTTCTACCTAAAAGGGTGTAGATACCAAAATATTTACCCTTTGGCATGATCAATTGGGTCATTCGGGTGATATTACGAGGAGAAAAATAATTAAGAGCTCAAATGAGCATCCACTAAAGGATCTTAAGATCCTACTATCAAAAGATTTATCATGTGGAGCATGCTCTATTGGAAAAATGATAATTAAGCCCTCAATCAATAAACTTGAAAAAGAATCTTATTTGTTTCTAAAAAGATTTCAAAGAAATATTTGTGGGCTAATTTGCGACACTTCGTAAAATTTAGGTTATCTTGTCCTTTAGTAAAATGTATGTACTGCAAAGTTTGCAAATTTTTACCGTTAATCTCAAAAGGAAGTCATCCTATGATCAATATGCAATTTATGGGCTAATTAGTCCTTTGTGTCGATCATTTCGATACTTTATGGTATTAATTGAAGCGTTTAGAATTACAGCCATTTAAAATAACATTTACTACTACACAAGGAGAAGTATTCAATGCACTTTGATATCTACGATCCAATATCGCATACCGTACAGTCGTACTTTAGCCTATCATATTTGTGTTCATCAGTGGATCAAAATCGACAATATTCGGTACGTATATTATCCAAAGTATCTAATTGCTCTATATTAACATAAAGATAATTGCATTTTTATTTTTTTGTTAATCTCTTAAATTCTCTTTCTTGTTTACAAGAACGATAAATGTTCTATTGTGATTAGAAAGAGATAAATCAAAATAACCTCATGTTATGTTAAAGAGAAAAAAAATTAGAACCTCATGTTCTAATATGATTCTTTAAAAAGAATTAATATCGTAACCTCAAGTTACGATGTAAAAAAAAGATAGGACATCAAGTTCTATATGAGATCTATTAAGAACCTTATGTTCTATATGATTCTCTTAAGCGAATCACGATAACATACCTATAAATTATGATTACATAGAAAAAATGCCAAAGAAATGGTGTTGGGAATTATTCATTCCTGACTTAGTACCGTTAGTGAT
>BQNB010091679.1:3516-26810 GCA_026074375.1 Tanacetum coccineum
TTGTCGACGGACGGCACTTTTTCGATTGAGATATGTCCTTTATGGACATTATCACGAAGAAAGTGGTGACGTATTTCGATGTGTTTGGTACAAGAATGTTGCACCGGATTTTTGCTAAGGTCAATCCCACCTTTGTTGTTGCACATGATGGAAACGTCGTCGAGTCGTACGTCGTAGTCGATGAGAGCTTGTTTCATCCATAGTGCTTGTTGACATGCCTTTCTGGGGCTTATGTATTCGGCTTCGGTAGTAGATATAGCAAGAGCGGTTTGTTTCTTCGAGAACCAAGATGTCAAACAACATCCCACAAATAATGTATCAAAAGATACGCTTAACCGCTTCAAGATAAAAGGTTTTGGGAGCCTCTTGGAAGCGGGCACAGAGGCAGACACTAAACATGATATCAGGCCTACTTGCCGTTAGGTATAATAAACTACCTATCATGCCTCGATACTTGGTACTATCTACCGACTCACACTCTTCATCTTTCGTGAGTTTAGTATCGGAGGACATGGGGGTTTTCATTGGTTTAGAATCTTTTAGACCAAATTTCTTAAGCATTTCTTTAATATACTTAGATTCATTAAAGAAGATACCGTCTTCCATTTGTTTTATTTGCAATCAAAGGAAGAAGTTAAGTTCACCCATCATGCTCATCTCGAACTCGTCATCCATGATTTTGTCAAATTCATCACACATGTCTTGACAAGTCGAACCGAATATAATGTCATCGACATATATTTAAACAATGATGAGATTTAAACTTTTCTTCTTAGTAAAAAGAGTGTTATCTATCATTCCCATTTTATATTCATGTTTAATGAGGAAAGCCTTTAATCTATCATACCAAGCTTTGGGTGCTTGTTTAAGACCATATAAAGCTTTCTTTAATTTATAAACATGATCCGGTTTTCGAAATCAATGAATCTCGGAGGTTGTTCCACGTATACCTCCTCATTGAAAAAACCGTTCAGGAATGCACTTTTTACATCCATTTGGAATAATTTAAAGTCTAGGGCGTAAGCATAGGCTAATAATATCCTAATAGATTCAAGTCTAGCAACCGGGGCATAAGTTTTATCATAATCGATGCCCTCTTGTTGGTTGTAGCCTTGAGCAACTAACCTAGCCTTATTTCGAGAAACAACACCGTTTTCGTCTAACTTATTTCTAAACACCCACTTAGTTCCTATAATTTTCATATTCTTAGGTTGTGGAACTAACTCCTAAACGTCGTTAGCAATGAATTGATTTAATTCTTCTTGCATCTCGACTATCCAACTTTCATCTCCTAAGGCTTCATTCACATTCTTAGGTTTTATAGTTGATATAAAACAAAAGAAGTTTCTTTGGTTTTGGGCTTGTGATCTAAGGGTTCTTTGGTTAAGATTTCATATGACATTTTCTAAAGGATGGTTCCTAGATTCCTTAATATTGACTATTTCGTCAATTTCTAATGTTTCATCCTCAACATCTTTTTCTAGGTTTTTCTTTTCGGTTTCCCTAATGGCTTCATCTTTATCTAAGTCAAACTTGGTGAGGTAGTCTATTGTGTTCAATATGAAGCACTTGCTTCCAAACACTCTAAAATAATCTAGTGTAGGTTTTCTACCTTTTAGGAGTTCATAAGGTGTGTTTTTCCTAAAATGGCTCTAATGAGGATTCGGTTGAGAATGTATGTTGAAGTATCTACGGTGTTACACTAAAACTTTTGTGGTAACGATTGCTCATTCAACACAGTCCTACTCATTTCCGGAAGTGTCCTATTTTTCCTTTCAACCACGCCATTTGATTGAGGAGTGCATAGAGCCGATAAGTTATGTGTAATACCATTGGCATTACAAAACTCTCCAAATTGTACCTCATTATCAAATTCTCTATCGTGGTCGGTTTTTATTGACACTATTGAGCATCCTAATTGGTTTTGTAATTTCCTACTGAATATTTTGAATTGGTCGAAAGATTCGTTCTTATCCTTAAGAAATCTAGTCCAAGTTTACCTAGAGTAGTCATCTACTATGACTAGGGTGTAACCATTACCTCCGTAACTCCGTACGGTGGATGGACCGAAAAGATCCATATAAAGAAGTTCTAAGCATCTAGTCATTGAGACTATATTCTTAGCTTTGTGACTAACGTGAGCTTGTTTTCCTATTTTGAAAGCATCACAAAAATATTGATCAAACTTAAGCTTAGGAAGGTTTCTAACTAATTCCTTAGAAGCTAACGATTGAATGAGACGCATATTTGCGTGACCTAATCTTCTATGCCACAAGGTGGAATTTTCATCAATCGTAGTTAAACATATTTGATCTTTAGGCTTATTTCCTAATTTCATCACATATAAGCCTTTCTTCCTAATACCTTTACCTATGACTTTACCGTCCTTAGTGATTTCACTATTATGCTCAAAGAAAGTTACTCTACATTTATTATCACATATTTGTCCTATACTTAGCAAATAAAATCCTAAGTTATCAACATGTCTACATTATCTATTTTGAGATAGTCATTAGAAATCGTACCTTTGCCAATGATGTTGCCACGAAGATTACTACCAAAAATGACATTACCTCTTTTGTATGCCTTGTAAGTGGAGAAGAGCTTTCGGTTACCCGTCATATGTTTAGAGCATCCACTATCCTTGATCTATTCGCTGGGCTCTAAGTCGACTCCAAGGCATATCTATTTATATAAGAAAATAACTCAAACATTTAGTCCCCAATATCTCATGGGTCCAAAGTTGTTAGTGCCAAACATCCCTTGCATTTGATGCAATTGGTTAGGATGTGAAAATGGAAGACACATTTCCCATGGCATGTAACTTTGACGTGGAAAGTTGTTCCAGGAAATCCATAAGGTTGGTTTTGTAGACCAATATGTCTTTTAGGTTGCGGTGTTTTAGGACGAGAATAATTATTATTGACTCTTCTAGGAGGTGGAGTTTTTGATCTAAAGTTAGGTTTTCAAAATTTAACTCCGGGCTTTGTCAATGGTTTATAAAATTGTTTGAATTCATTATCACTAGCCACAGGAACTTTGACTTTGTTTACAAGAATGTGTTTTGGTCTAGGACCCAAAATAGATTTTTGAAAAGACACACTTTTCTTAGAACTAGACGTTGCTGGTGGCGGTCCCATATTTATTTTGGGGGCCGCCTAAACATTAAGGGGGTCGCCCCTATTTATGGGACCTCCATCAGAAGACGTCTTTTTCTGGGCTTTTACAAATTTTATTTCCTTGGTTCTACTAGATGATGCTTCAAATGAATTAAACCCTAAACCTAATTTATCACCGGAGGGTTTTTTATTACTTAATATTTTATCCAAGCAATGTGTACTCTTTTCAAACTTGTTTAATCTAGTAGATTCGTCTTTGAGTTTTTCATTCTCAATTTTAAGTACATGACACATTGCACAATCTAGATCAACTCCTTTATTTTTCTTGAGTGTGGATAATTTTTCTTTTAATTCTCTAAGTTCATTTTCTAGAATATTTCTAGTAGCTTTTAACTTTTTGTTCTTACTGATTATCTTTAGACTCATTTTGCATAGGTTGTCATACTCATTATCTAAAGCTAAATCATCTATTGATGAGTTTTCATCACTACCTCATCTAAATTGGTTTTTCGGATTTTGTACAATAGGTTAAAACTCACCATATGTAATAACTCTGCCACAGATCTAGAATATTTTGATTAACATATGTCTCGAATATATTTTTCCGAAATAAATAAAACTATCAACGCTTTCAAAGAGTGGTAGTCTCGCATGAGATGCCCTTCTAGATATTTGTAACGAACCATAGATCGGTCCAAGATTTATAATACAATATATTTATAAAAATCTTGAGTGACCTTTGCTACTGAGACCAATTGTGGAAACTAAAGGGGGAGTGTATTCACACGTTATGTTTTTAAAAACGGTTTTTAAAAGTTTACTTTCAAAAATGTATAGACCGATTTATATTGTTTCAATCAAATCACAATTGAACAAACAATAACTATCAAACGAAACTAAATAACAACAATAATAATGTAAAGAGATAAGAAAAGTAACAACCAAACCAAGACACCGAGATTTTATAATGGTTCGGCTATGAAGCACCTCTTCACCCTACTCTACTCCCCGAGTATCCTACTCGGAGATTATCACTATGACAACAAGCTCCCCTTTAGGCGGAGAAAACCGTTTACCACGGTCGCTTACCGTATTTTACCTCCGACCTAAGCTAAATGTCGAAAAGTCCTAATCTTTAGCTAGAACCAATCTACCACGTTCACAAGATAGACACACTCACAAGAACCTACACTATCGGATCTACACAATATCCGCATCACAACAAATACACAAAGATAAAAACAATAGAGGTTTGGTACTATAGAAGAAGAGAGGAGAGATCAACAATTAACACTCGTTTCTTGACGAATACGAGTTGGGTCTTTCTCTTGCACTTAATGGAAGGGAAGAGATGAGAAGAGAGAGATTTTAGATCACTACATAAAAACGAGTAAACTGTGCAACAAGGATCCTTAAGTATGTTAGTGATCAAGAGTTTTAGATGAGAGACAGAAGGTTTTAGAGAGAGAAGAAAAGACTGAAAATTTCGTGCAAAGATGGAATGTTTTCTGCTGGTAATGGCGTCAATACACTTATATACGCAAGGGAAGTCCAACGGCTCTCTTGGGGCGGTCCTCGGTGGCGGGTCCCCTTATATAGTATAAGCCGGGGCCGCCAGGCCTATAAGGGGGACTCCGCTTCCTTTTTTATCTTTGTGGGAATAGTTGTATCTGGTTTAGGAAGCTTTCGTTTGGTGGAGAATTTGAATTATAAATTAAGTTTCTTTTGATCAAACTTTTATTTTAATTAGAGAATATGTATATGTAAAAGTATATTTTGTAGGAGCAAGTCGGGGGACGGGGGGGGTGGGTGCGTATAGGAATAGGTGTGTTTGTGTGGCGGTGAACCGGAATACTGAGGTGCAAGTGAGGAATAGAGAAAAATATTTCTTATCACTAATCATGCTTAATTAATTTGTTTTTGTCATACCTTAAGTGTTCACTAAGTCTTAGAAATGAAGTTTACATTTAATAGCGGGAGTGTCTGGAGAATGAGACAACAGAGTAGAGTGAGTCAGGGGGCTACTTCACTTCTTATCTGTTACGGACAGATGCTCATCGATTTGAGTAGTAACTACACAATCATTTTGTTACATTAGGGACGAAGAGGCGAGATTAGTTGTGGAACACACATGCACAGTGTGCGGAGTTCAATGAATTGACTTCTTGTTAGGATTCTTAGAAAAATATAAATCGACGTTTTTAGACATTAGGTGTATTAACACTGGCCACAAATAACGAACCATTGACCAAGGTCGGGCCGGTGTAAGCTTCTGAGAGAAGAACGCCAAAGAATCCTTGGCATTATTAGAGGACCTCTCCCTCTATGACAACGAAAGTTTGAAAGACCCAAGGGATTTTGCTAAGCCGGTCAAGGCAATCTCTTTTCCTCAAGATGTCCTGAGTACATCCGAACGTCGTCTCATCGAGCTCAAAAATCAAGTCCAACGCTTGATGGAAGCTCACCTTGCTCCTAAGCAACCTATTCAAGTGAACAAAATCACTTCTTCATGTGAGATCTGTAGTGGTCCCCGCGACACTCAGTACTGCATGGAATATCCCGAGCAAGCTTTTGTTGATTATTCGTCCTCGCGTATCGACGAAGCGAGAGGTAAGTGGTACACTTTCAAACCCGAGAAAAATAACCTTGGTGACACCTACAATCCGTCATGGAAAAGTCACCCTAGGTGGAGACAACCCCAAAATTATCAAAATAAATTTTCAAATCCACCTAACCGGTTTCAACCAAACGGTTCATTCCCAAACCGCTCCTTCAACAACAATCATCAAAATTTTAACAATCAATCAAATCTCAAAGGATTGGTGTCCAACTTCCATGGCACTGCAAGACTGCTTAGATTGTCCAAGTTTAAGCCGATTTCAAACAACAACATGTGAGATGTCCACAATACGACACAGTCTTGAAGGCCATCACTGATCGAAATGGCAGGACAGCACTTCCTAGCGACACGGTTTGAAGAACCTGAAACTGAAGTGTTAACGGGGGGGGGGGGGGGGGGGGGGGGGGGGGGGGGGGGGGGGGGGGGGGGGGGGGGGAGGGGGGTTGGGTGGTGGGTGGGTGGGGTGGTGGGTTTGGGCGTGGTTGGGGGTATGAATGATGTTTAGGTTAGGGGTAGGAGATTGGTTTGATAATGTGGTCACATCTCGAGCGGATGGTCTTCCGCGGGTTCTTGCTTTCTGTTCTACCCGCCAAGAGAAGCAAAAGTTCTTCAACGATCTAAGGCATTATTTCTGGGATGAGCCATTTTTATTCAAGCAATGTGCGGACCAAATCATACGAAGGTGTGTCGCTGGAAATGAGGCAGCCTAAATCCTTCAGCAATGCCATAACGACCGTCAGGAGGACATCATGGCATTGCCACAACTGCTAGAAAAGTCTTTGAAGCTGGATTCTACTGGCCTAAAATCTTTTGCGACGCGCAAAAATTAGTCCGAGACGTATGTCAACGAGCAGGAAACATTTCTTTAAGGGATGAGACACCACAAAATACATCCAAGTCTGTGAGATATTCGACGTTTAGGGAATAGACTTCATGGGGCCATTTCCATCATCAAACGGGAGCAAATATATCCTTGTAGCTATCGACTATGTGTCCAAATGGGTGGAGGCTCAAGCCTTTCCTGCTAGCGATGCTCGAAACGTAGTAAACTTCCTCAAAAAATTGTTCACGAGATTTGGGATACCGAAGGCCTTGATAAGTGACAAGGCTACCCACTTTTGCAATTACCAGATGGAATGAGCAATGAAAATATATGGAGTAATCCATCGATTATCCACCGCATATCACCCACAAACTAACAGGCAGGTCGAAAACACGAATAGAGCAATCAAATGAATTCTCTAAAAGACCATTGGAAACAACAGGAAAGAATGGTCTCATAAGTTGGACGACGCATTATGGGCATTCCAAATAGCATTTAAAACAAATTTAGGAACAACCCCATATAGGATAATCTATGGCAAAGCATGTAACATGGACTTAACCAAAGCTGGAGCAAACAAGTTTCTACAGATTAACGAGCTGGACGAATTAAGGCTCGATGCCTATGAGTCCTTCATCTCTTATAAGGAGAGGATAAAGAGGTGGCACGATAAACGAATAAAAGCGCCAACCAAATATGAAAACGGCGATAAGGTGCTTTTGTTTAATTCGTACCTAAGGCTATTCCCAAGAAATCTGAAGTCGAGATGGTATGACCATTTGCAGTAAGGACATGAAAAATGAGACGATCGAACTTTACGACAAGGATGGGAATGAATTCAGCGTAAACAAGCAATGTGTGAAACCATATAAAAAAGATGCATCCAATGTCGATAAGGACGGCGATATCACACTCGAGGATGAAGGAGAAGTCACGTAAAGACGTGTGACTTCGAGTCTAGCTACAAGACTCATAAATAAAGAAAAGCGCTTTTTGGGAGGCAACCCAATATTTATTTTCCCGCATTTACGAGTGTCTTGTGTTTGAATTCTTTATCGTTTATTCTTTTATGTTTGAATTATTTTGTAATCATGCTTTGTAATGTTTTTAACTTCGTCTTATTGAAAATCAAAGGTATTTTGCATAAGATAAGTGTAGGGAGAAATCTTCGGTTTATAAGAACCAATTCAAACATTTAAAATAAATTGTTTAGATTAATTCGCGTCAATTTCGAGTCATATGATTGTAATGATTAATCTCAGGTTTTATGCAGTATTTTACACATGATTTAATTAACAAAATTGCATGCAGGAATTCAAGAAAAACGAAGAAAAAATCTTTACAGTGGTTGGAGACGGTGTCAGGATTAATCCTGATGGCGTCACTCCCCCAGCCATGTGAAAATTCGAAAATTTTCAATTATTCTCGAAAAATAAGATGTGCAATATCTAAAATTTATAATTTTCTTGTAAACCTACAGAAACCTAGGATTACATCATCACTTTCATCCTATCTTTACTGCTTTCATAGAGTCAACCCTAAAATTTTGTTGTATATATCGTTATCCCACTAATTTTACGCTTGGTGTAGTTGTCTTTGTCTTTGATTTACTGGTTATAAATTGAGAGAAAAGCTTGGAGTTCTTAGGAAAGTTTTATAGATGAATCTTGGAGACGATATTAACAGTTATCGCATGTTTCTTCTCCTAATTAAGCAACCAGGGGAATACTAGTTCTTTACTTGTTTTTCTTTTCCTTTATTCGTTCATACGGGTACTTTAAAGAACATTGAGACCATGGTTCAACTAATGTGTAGGGGGAATAGGCCTAAGAAATATTCCTTCAAAATGTCATTTGCTTTGTCCTTAAAATGATGGGTAATATATCAAAACAGAGCATAAAAGGTAATTTTAACCAAAATTATTTTTTTTGTGACACATACCGACGAAAACCGAGTATTAATAGCGTCTCATGGATAGAAATTTATATGACTAGCACAAAAACCCTCAGAATTCCACCCCAAAAATGTGAGGTTCGCCTTTAGATCTATAGGAATTCGGGTATCAATTTTTGATACCCAAGATAGTTTATACCTTTAGCTTGTTCGAGTTAAGGTTCGAATGTAGTCATATGTGTCTATTCCGTCATTACAGATGTGTACGTATGGTCTTTGTCGCCTTTTTTGGAGCATTGGTGTCGGTATTAAATTATATGAGTGTACCGACAGTGTATTAAATTCTAGAACTTGTTTTTGTGATTCATCCCGAGACCGCATAGTAAGTATTAGGATTTGCTAGATAAGAGGCACTAGGATTAACCCATGTTTTAAACCTGTATTTTTTATGATGGTCACATCGATCATATAAATATCCCACACCCATGCTTCGCACTCAGTTTTAGTGCAAGACTCCCCTAGTACAACCCTCTAAGCCTATCCTTTTTACGGTTCTCGTAATTTTCTGGTTAATCTGGACTATTAATGAAGAGCATTGTTAACCCTTAAACTAATTGTTACACTCAAATCTCCTTAGCCTACCTTGTATGTACTCGATTTTAGTACATTATTGTTTTAACCCAAGTTAATTATTGAGTACACGGTTGCTAAGTCCTTATCCTTGTAAATACAGCTTGGGACGATTGGGATTCATGGTAGTATTTATTTCGCGGAAGAATGGGGAAGAAAAGTTAAGTCAATACCCCCATATGTTTGTCAAATGATCTCCATGTTATGTTGATCCACCTCAATTCGGGTCATTAGTTAAATTGTAACTATGAGTTCTAAAACTCAAGTGTAGGGGTGTATTATAAACCTCAAGTTATGATGTATTATTAAAAAAACATAAAACAAAAAGAAAATAGATTGATGTAGAGTTGTGTAGAGTTTGTATATCTTTGTTCGAGTCTTTGGCTTAGCAACCCAACCAGCGTGTATTCGTATAAATAATTAGCTAACCCTTTCACCCCAAATTCACCTAAAGCCACCAAAATGTATCCCATCCATTTCCATTATATGTTATCTTACACCTACATCCCACAACCCTTTTAAAAAGACCTCTTAGATAGTAATGAATAATGCTTGCGCCTAGCGATGGAGGTTTGATCCTTTACCAAACCTATGGTAATTCTTTCCCGGGAACATTTTTAATCGAGAGTTAAAGAGGGGGACTTGATCATCGATGTTGAAAATGCGGTTTTTGATATTTGAGTCATGGATCCTCTTTGTTTTCTCTTTATAGATCAAAGAGTTCTCATAGGCATGATCACGAGTTAATTAATATCATTGAGCTGAACTTTACGGTGAATCACCCCGGTCTCAAGGTCATAGTTTGCATGCTTCAAGGCCAGTAAGTTTGTGCTCGAGCCGCGATCGTAGATGACATGCCTTTCCGTATACGAGCTTGTATGGAGTACACCCGATGGTGTTTTTGTAAGCTGAACGGAAGGGGGGCCCAAATGGGGTTCATCTAGTTTATCCGACCAAGATGACGGTTTTCGCCTATTGTCCTTTCAAGAATTCGTTTCAAAGCATGATTGGACCTCAACTTGCCCAACTTGTTTGTGGGTTGATCGGTTGGTGGAGAGACGGTGAGTAAAATAACCTTAGTATATTAAGCATGACCTTGCATAACTGGTCATTGCAAAAATGGGTTCGTGATCTCTTATTGATAGCACAGGGCACCGAAATCGGGCGAAGAGAGATTTTAAGAAATTTGCAAAAACTCGGGGCGTCAATTGTTGCGGGAGCGCTTTCGCTTCAACTAATTTTGACAAATAGTCGACCGCATCGAGTATGTATTTGTTTCCTTGGCGAAGAAGCGAACGGCCCATGAAATCGATGCCCTACACGTCAAAGATTTGCAAACTTGGTAATATTTAAGGCATTTTATTACGCTGTGAATTTTTCCTTGACTCTAGCAGAGTCGAATTTTTAACCAACTGCATGTGCATCTTTGTAAAATAGTGGGCAAGTAAAACCGGAGTCAAAGACCATTTTTGGCGGAAAATTTGCACGCCATGATGTCCCGATGGGTCCATCGTGGCAAGCTGTGGAGGAAGTCAGAACAGCTTATTGGCTGCTACACTCCACAGGATTATTTGATCCGACATATTTTAAACAGATAGGGGACGTCCCAAAAGTAGTGTTTAACATTTTGAAAAACGTGTTCTTTTGTGGGACGACATCCTTTAACATGAAATTTTACCTCGGTGGTAATTGCTATCGGCAAAACACGGGGTACTTAGTCACCACGAAAAGCACATTTTAGTGTCTCAAAAAGGGAAAACTTTTCGTTTACCTCCTTTGGGATCGAGCACATTTTCATATGGATTTTTATTATGGAAAGATGATCGGTGCAGATTCCTCCTTCCCTTGTCTCCCTTTTCTTTTTCTTTTTTCTTTTTTCGGCTCCTTTTGTGTCAATTACTTTGAATGTGAACTCTTAAAGGAGGAGAACCCACCGGAGCAATCTCGCCTTGGAATCTTTTTTAGCAAAGAGATATTTTAGGGCAGAGTGATCCGTATACACTATGCTTTTGTTCAAGATGAGGTAAGATCGGAATTTTTCGAAGGCATACACCACGGCTAACATTTCTTTCTCTGTTGTAGTGTAAATTGCGATTCTCCGCACTTATTAATTGTTTTTCTAGCATAGTTTTTTGCCTAATCTGTTTTTCTCGACGTACACCAAAGATTGCACCTATGGCAAAGTCGCTTGCATCGCACATAAGCTCAAAGGGCAAATCCCAGTCTGAGGGCAATCAAGATTGGAGCTTCGGTAAGTTTTTTTCTTAACGTTTGGAAAAGCTCTTGATATACATTCATTAGAGATGTTTGAACAGAGTATTCTTCTCAAGAAGATGAGTCATTGGTCGGGAAATTTTGGAAAAATCCTTAATGAACCGTCGGTAGAAACCGGCATGATCGAGAAAACTTCGAACACCCTTAACGGTGGTAGGATGAGGTAACTTAGAAATCACATCGATTTTGGCTTTATCAACCTCAATTCCTTTTTTGGAAATCTTATGGCCAAGGAGTAATGTCCTTCCTTAACATAAATGACTTTTTCCAATTTTAGATCAAAGATTGGTGTCTTCACACCTTTGAAGCATCTTGTCTACACGAAAGAGGCAATTTTCGAATGAATTCCAAAGACCGAAAAGTCGTCCATGAAGACTTCCATCGTTTTTTCGATCATATCTTAAAAGATTAGCATTCCTACTCTTTGGAACATGTCCCGGTGCATTGCATAAGCCAAAAAGGCATGCGACGGTAAGGCGAACATTCCTAGGGACACATGATGTTGTTCTTTTCTTGATACATGAGGGTTTGATGGGTATTTGAAAGTAACCGCGAAAATCCATCAAGAAAACAATAGTAGTCATTTCCCGCTAATCTTTTAAGCATTTGATCCATAAACGTTAGTGGAAAGTGGTCTTTACGGGTGGCTTCAGTGAACTTTCGGAGAGTCATTGCATGGCAGCAGAATAGTAACCAAATCGATTCGAGATCACTTCAATTTTTCATATTTTCAACAACGGGTAAAGGACCTTTTTTTGGTACGACTAATGTTACTGGCTTACCCAAGGACTATCCGATATCGGGTAAATTAATCCTCGGCGTCAAGAAGTTTTTAACATCCTTTTGATGACATCGTGGTTCTTCAGGATTCTACCGTCTTGGTGTTGAACTGCCGGTTTGTGTCCTCTTGCCATTAGAATCTTGTGAGTACAAAATTATGGGTTAATACCCTTGATGTCAGAGAGTTTCCAAGCGATAGGATCGCTTGTGTGCTTTAAAACTTAGGGGTGCGGCTTTTCCGCGACACTCAAGTCTTTAGCATTATGTCGGGGCAATTGTGTCACCTTCCAACATGCGTATTCGAGATGAGGAGGTAAGTCATTGAGTACGATTCGGGATGTTCATCAAATTGAAGATTTCTTAGTTTAGCTTCACAAACTTTTAGTTCATTTTCATGAATTGCAGGCAAAATAGTTTCCTTGAGTTGCGAGGGGGTAATTATGGATCATCCTTTGAGAAATGATTCCACAGAAGGAAGAATCTCCCCCTACCAGGTCATATAAGAGTTTCATCAACTTCCGGTGAAGTTGGATCATCTTCAAGAGCGAGGAAAGCATTGACTTCCTCAAGAAGAAAATCACTATCCCCGAAGGGAGTGAGAGTCAGAGAAGAGGTAGAAACGATCGGGTCATAATAAGGAGTGGGATTGCCACTCGCGATCACATCGGAGAAACTGAGAACTTCTTGAGAAATAACTCCTCAAAAGCCATTTCAATGACGTCGATTCGGTTCGCCATCTTATCATCGTAATTAGAGGAGTATCTCGAAGTTTGATCAAGATTGAATGTTACGGTTTCTTTTCAAAACACGAAGACGTTAATTCGCCTTGTCGTACACATCAATTAAAAGCTGTCCGGTCTTCAAAAAGGATCTCCTAAGAATTAGGGGAACTCGGGGATCGGCATCAAAGTCTACGACTACAAAGTCGGCCGGGAATTTGAACTTTCCTACTTTTAGGTAGACATCTTCGGCGATACCTATTGGTTGGGAAATCGAACGGTCCGCAAGTTTCAAGAGTACCCCCCCCCCCCCTACAAGTTGGCAGTGCAGCTCAAGAGCAGATAGCTTTTTTCCACTCTGTATGGCTGAGATTGTGCTAGCGGCCAAGATCGGCAAGGCTAAGCACTAATCCATGCGTGGGAAAATCACATGGTATTAGAAATTTGTCGGGGTCTCCAAGTTTTTCGGGTAACTTGTTAAGGTATGATCCACCGAAACAATGCTCATTCAAATGGTTCTAGCCATTTCAACTTAATTTTTATTGTTTCCAATTAAGCTTTAAGAGTTGAGGCAAACTTTGGCATAAGATTCAAAGCATCCGCTAAGTTAATTTCGAAACTCATATCTTGAAAGATTTTGTAGAATTTCTCAATTTGGTCGTTAGCTTTTTCATGGCGCCTTTCATCATTACGTCTTGAAGGATACTGAATTGACGGTTTTCATGTTTGGCATCGAAGCACTAACTGGTATCAACACCGGCGTTAGATTTTGGGTACTTGGGGTTGAAACTTGGACATCAGAGGTTGGATTCTTGGCTTACGTCCGTTATTAGTAGAGGCAATCGTGTCTTTGTCACTAGGTTTCATCGTTCCACTACTTTAGGGAGGAGAGAAGAATTAGTAGGAATTGTGGGTCCATTGATAAGCAACAACGCTTCGGGTGGTATACCCTTCGAATCTACCTTTGGGTTTGTAAGGTTATTACTTGGAGGTTGTCCATGAACTTGAGAAGTAGAATGTAGGTATTGGAATTCTCATAACTGCATCATTAGCCTTGACGTAGCTTTCAAAATCGATCTTTGTCACACCTTGTGTTTGCGGAGCTGGAGCTTGGTAAGGTGGAGCTTGGTGAACCGGGGGTTGATTAATCGGTAGTCGATAAATTTGGTTTGGTTGTAATTTTATTTCCTGTTTTGGTTGTAACGTTTTGGTTAGTTCCTTGGTTTTGTGAACTGGAGGATAAACTGGGAGTTGAATTTGATTAGCAATGGGGCTCGATACGGTATTCATTGATTGGAATATTAGTGCGGCGGCTTGGGTAACATACTCTTGATTATGTCACGTTAAACGTTGCATTGAGGTGGTGGACAATTTCGGTATGAATGAGCCCTCCTTAATGTACACATACTTCCTCGACCGCTTTCACGGGAGCAAGGAGCTTGGGTTTGGTTTTTCTTATCGAGAAGTAAGGCTTTCACCATAGTTTTACTTTTTATAAAAGGGGTGTGTTTGACCCGGGTAATTTTGTTTTGACTTCGGGCTTTTTAGGATTTGGGCCAAGAGTGATTGAATTGGGCTCGGGATAATAACAAAAGGGTGTTGTTATAAGGGTTAACGGGTGTTAACTCTTTATATATTAAAGAGTTAACACCGTTAGGGTTTTAGGGACCATTTTTGCAATTTGGTTTTCTTTAAGGGACTGATTTGGTGTTTTTGGGATTTTTGTCATTTAGTGGTTGACTAATGTTGACCAAGGGTTGACTTTTGTTGGCCTTTGATAGCGTTCTCCCGGCTCTTGTATTCTCTTTCCTTTCTCGTGTCCGTGTTTATCCGGTTTTGACCATTTTCTTGTGATTTTTGCTATATCCGTACCTACACAATCACAAAGACAAAACAAGCAACATACAAGCATTTTAAGCATAATTTTATCTTTTTAGGGCCATTTTTGATATAAAACGGATATGTGTTTTCACACATATCAAACTTTATCGTAGAAGTGATCTTGTTGAAATAACGAATATGAGCATGAGGGTCTTCTTTGTCATGTCCAAAAAATTGTTTGTTTTGAACGAGGGTAAGCAAACCATGCTTAAGCTCAAAGTTGTCCGCGGTGATCTCGGGAACAACGATGGCATCCTCGTAACCCTCGGTGGGTGCTTCGAGCAATTGAGCCATAGTACGATTATCGTCCATCGTAACTACGGGAGGAGCTTGATTTTCAATTGGTTCCACAAGATTAAATGGTTCAACAAAAGTCGGTGGGACTTGTTGTTGTTGACGGTTAGAATTACGAGATTGAGAACGAGTGCGCATGCACTAAAATATAAAAAGAAAATTTATACTAATTTTTTTTCCTTTTTTTATATATTTTTTGGTTTTTCAACAATGTATTCACAATATATTTTAATAACGGACAATGAGATAAGACACTTAAACCTAATAATCAACTCGCTTCTCGGTAACTCTTCAAAGAGAAAAACGCACAAAGGAGCGGAGGAGTAGGAAAGCGCGAAGCTATTAAAAACCTTTCTCCTTTAGGGTCGTAGTTCCTAGGAACAACCCGCCTTATACCCCTCTTATAGTTTGTTTAACTTTCAAAGGTGAACCGTACCTCGCGAGAGACACAAAAGGTAAGTTTTTGATCTTTGGTTCGGGAACTTATTAATGATAATACTTCAATTGAAAGTATTATATTGATGGTGAATTTTATTTCTTTTTATGGACAATGTTTTTAAATTTTTGATTTTTATTTATTTATTTATTTTTATATTATATATACTAATAAAATAAAAATCTTTTTGTATATTTTTTTATAAGAAAATAAGCAAAATAACTTCACTCGAAAGGATCTTCAAACACAAATTGTCAAACGGCTCAACAATCGTATACAATCCTCCTCGGCTGCGGCGCCAAAAACGGATTGATATTGATTATACCCTTTAAAATTTAAATATATATAAATAAATATATAAAATATACTTATAAATATATAATATAAGGGATAAGAATAAAAAATCTCTCAATGTAGTAAACCGGGAGTATGATTCCCGGGTCGTTATCCCCAACGAGGATTGCAATTGAAAGTCGAGAGTCGTTTTGATAATCGATGCTTGAATGGAACAGGATTATGATTAGATTTCTAAAGCTACGGGAAAATTAAGGCAAACTCTTAAAAACAATTAAGGGGAAAAACAAACTTTAACTAAAACCGCAAACCGGGAATCCTAAAACGCGACCTAAAAACCCTAAATTATCAAAATTAAGTCCTAAAATGATCTTTTTGGTTTTTATAAGTCTTAATTGACTAAAATGCTAGGACAAAGAAAACTAGACCGAAAACGAAGGAAATTAGGGCTTAAAAACACTAAAAACGTGAACGGGATTCAATTCCGTTCTTTAAAAAAATAAATTTTGCAATTTTAACCTTATGAAAGCTAATCTAATTTTCCTACGTTCTAAATGCTAAAGGAAAATTTTCTAAAAAAGAATTATATTTTTTTGACTTTTTTTCAAACTAAATAAGCTAATGTAACTACAAAATAAGCTATGACAGGTATTAAGTTACACCTAATAAGCAATATGGAACAAAAATAAGCACAAGCAAACAAGCTAAGCTAAGCTAAATGGACAGATTACTTAAAAAGCTATATTACTTAAATTTAACTAAAAGTGCAAATAAGCCTAAATAAGCTTAACCCTAAAAGAAATAAGTTGAATTGAACTTAAACTAACCTAATGAGCAATGTTAAACCTAACTTAAGCAAAAGAAATAAGCAAATACGCTCAGATAAGTCAAATAAGTAAAATGGCTAAAAACAGTTAACAAAACAGCAAGGGGGCACTTTTGAGCTTAAAAATAAGCTCTTAAACAGATCCTTATGGCAAAGTGGCTTATACCACTTAAAAACTTGAACAATAAGCTTTAATAATCAACAAAGAGAAAACATTTTGAAACTCAAATAAGCCATTAATTTTGCTTATAAAAAGTGTTGTTCTTCAAAATTTCTCTCAAGACTTAACTTTTTATTTTTTAAAATAACAACTTTTGGGCTTATAAATAAGTGAGTAAACAGATCCTTTTGGATCTGAGACCAACAAACAGATAAAATTTAAACCTCGAAGAACTTATATCAACAGCCAAAAAGTATTTTGAATTACAGAATAAGCAAGTGAAAAAGCAGTTTCTTCTTTTTTCAACACTTAGCAAATTTTTGACAGTTTTGACAAAAACACAAAAATGACAATGCAGGCTATAGAGCTTTGTTTCTAACATGTTTTTAACACTTGCACAAACTCAAAAATATGCATTCAATTTCACAAATCACATATCAAATAATAAGAACACCATAATCTGTCAAAACTATGACAGATTCAAACACCAACTTTTAAAAATCTTTCTTTTGAAATTTTTAGCAACTTATAACTTAAACCAACTGATTTTTATAACTAATCTAAGCTAAACTAAGTTGACCTAAGAGTAAAAATCATTTTTGACCCATTTTCACACAGGAAAATAGTTAAACCAAACACTCTTTTAAGACTATTTTTACCAATTTTAACTTAATAACTTGATTTTTAGTGAACAAAAAACCTTTAATACAAGATTATAATGATTATAACAAACATATTAAGCAACTTTTAACACTTAAATCAGCCAAAACAACATGATTAAAGATTATGCAACTTTTAAGCTAATTTAAGACAAAATATAAGAAAAACTTGCACACAAAATTTTTATACTATAACCTAAGCATAATAATAAACATCATAACAAAGCATAAATAAGCAAATAAGAACAGGCAATAAACAACAATAAGCAAGTTGAATATAGTAAATAAACTAAAAATCCTAAAATGTTGAAAACTTACACGGTAGTCAAGCTACTTTTTTTTATGAATTTCAAGACCCAATACTATCATTTCCACAATCCTTATAGTTATCCATTAAGCACTAACCCATGGCCATCCAAAATACACCATGCTCCATGAGATCTGCTTTATATTTTTTTTAGTATTTTTTTAGATTTTTATGATTAAAACAGTAAATAAAAGTGATAAAACAGTAAAATAAGGTTTGATTCAAAAAACAAAAAAGCATAGTGAAGCTTTTAGGTGAGATCCATAAGCTGTTTCATAGATTTTCAAAGCTTAACAGGTTATATAAAATGATCAAACATAGAAACTTAAAACACAAACCTCAAACTTTTTTCATTAACTTTAAAACTTTTACAAAGGAAAGAAAATACAAAGCATAAATTCTAAAAACTTAATTAAAATTACACGAAAAAGAGAGAGGGTTCTTCAAGGGAAAAGCCTTTTATTTATAGGCTGGATAGATGCTTCTAGGTCTTTAGCTGGTTCTTTTGTGTGAGATGATTGGGAGCTTCAATCTTGGCCTTCTATTCTCACTTGTGCTTCTTTAAATCCATCACAACCCTTGATTGTGTCCACGCAATCATTCCCCAATGATTGCCTTGGATTGCCAACGTGTCAGAGCCCAAAGACGTCATCCCTTGCATCATTCTTGACTTCTAGAAGGGGTTTTAAGTGGGCTTAACCATGAGGTAAGTGTAATTTTGGAGGTGGGAGGTGAATAATAACAATGAAGGTGGGAGCGGGAAAAGAGGTTGTTCTGTTTGTTTGATTGGTGCAGGGTAGATGTTTAGGGTAATGGCAAGAGTAGTCCCTCAAGGTGTATAAGTGTATAGCATCCATTGTCCTTTAGTTTTGCAAATTTGGCCCTTTTGGTTTGTTGATGGGTAAAGGTTATAAGGGTTGGGGAAAACGGGGGTGTTAAGAGGAGGTATGGGACTTGGGCTTGTGTTGGGCCGGGTGGATAATTAAAATGAGTTTGGCTTTTTATTTAAGGTTTAAGTTTATTTATAAAAATATAAGTGGGGCTGACCCGGGCCCCTAGGTGGTGTAGGGTGGGCCCACTTTTGGCAATTTATGTTTTCGGGTTCGGTTTTCGATGCTCTTTCCAATGCCTCATCCCAGGGTTGACTTTGACTTTATGACTTTTGTTGACTTTAACTTTGTCTTTTTGAGTTCTCACGGTCTTTCGTTCTCACATGTGCATCGGGTTTTGTCGGTTTTGGCTTTTTATTTTTGTCTTTTTTTCTGGAATATCCGTTACCTGCATATACAAATTTTGCCGAAACATACAAATACAAGTATGTTGTGTATATTTTAGTCATTTATTGTCCGGTTTTAGTGGTCATAATGTATGTGTAATTTTTTTTTTTGAACCTGCGAAAAAGCGTATTTGTAATTAATCACATACCAGTAGTCAACTAGCTACGGTGAGTTTAGTTTGGAGGTGTTTGTGCCTATGGTGAGTAACACCTTAGGTGTGTACCTGCTTATGGTGAGAAACTCACCTTAGGTGAGTTTTATTTTTGTGGGCCTTCTCTCATTTTAATTAATATATTTTATTTGGTTGTGTGTGTGTGAGTATTTAGTGGAGTATATTTTATATAAAGTGGGTATTTTAATGAAAAATAAATTTTAGTTGTAAGGTGAGTTCTTATTACGGTTGAAATGTGAGTTTTAAAGTTGGAGAGAGAAATATGATGTAGCGCTGACATGTCAGATGAGTTTGGTATGCTTATATACCATCCAGCCTGAGAAGAAAGGGTGGAGAATAATGTAAAAATTACCTTTAAAAAAATAAATAAAAGCAATCGTTGGTGAAGCCGTCATTCGAGCAACCGCAAGTCGCACAACTGTCGGTCAAAGCAATCTAAGGGTGGAGATTTTGTAAGTAATCTTGTTCATTAGACAAACAAAAGCCTTTACTTGTATGAGACACGTGTCAAAAAAGAGATGAAGTCGGTATGTCGCACGATCGAGCATGACTATTTTAAAAAACAAGCTTTTTTAACCTGATCATGAACAAAGGAGGCCCGATCAGTCCAATTTGAAAATTTCCTCATAAAAGAATGGATTAAACACCCTTGGTGATGGACTGATGGTTGAAGCACCCGTTGCTGTCAATGACATTTGGTTGGCAATGCTTTATGTATTCTTTTATGAGGAAATTTCATAAACAAAAATCTTTAGTGTTACATGTAATGTATGATCGTTGCTGTCAATATAGAATTATGATGGCTACCAGAGTATTCGTCTAGTATCAGACAAAAATCAATTTCTTTCACGCTTAATATAGAATTATGATGGACGGGTCTTGGATCGTTAACCAAGAACGATCATAAACATTCATGAATGGATGGAATTTTTGTTCATTTTCGTTTATTTACCTAAAGAACACAAAATTTTGTGTATGCTCATTAATTTGTTAAATAAACAATGTAAATGAATTTTTTACCGAATAGTTGATGTACTCTTTCACCGAACAAAGAGTGATTCTGATTAGAGGTGGCAATTCGGGTCAGGTTCGGGTTGGCGGGTTGACAGGTTGACGGGTCAAAAAACCTCAACCCAAACCCGACCAATTTAAATAATCAGGTCAGCTATGTCAACCCTAACCTGTTTACACATAACCCAAACCTGACCCATTTAACCCGTATATATATTCGGGTTGGCGGGTTAAATAGGTTACACATGTTTAATAAGTTAAACGGGTTGAATAGGTTAAACGGGTTTTCGGTTGTCCCATTTAACCCGTTTTATATACAAAAGTTGGCACATTACACGAGTTAAACACGTTGAATGGGTTTATAGGTCGACCAGTATAACTCATTTAACCCATATAATAAAATATAAATAATTTTAAACTTAAAAAAAATCTTAAACGGGTTGGCGGGTCGACCCGCTTAATTTATTCTCAACCCGAACCTAACCTGTTTAATAAACAGGTTAGATATGTCGACCCAAACCTGACCCAAATATATTTAGGCTCAACCCGAACCTGTTAACTTTCGTGTCAGTTTCAGGTCGGGTTTCGTGTCAGGTCAGAAATTGCCACCCCTAATTCTGATTGTTTGGACTTTGGACCATTATCCTATATGTACACAATAACAAGATATAAATGAAAACAAATGCAGAACATAAATATATACACACAAAGAAAATACATTGTAATTGTAATTCTTGTACAACTATCCTTCAGTCTCAGCCCAAACATTCTCAAACTTTTTTATTAGGTTCTATATATAATGGCATCTGACTAAGGTCCCATACGTACACTGTATATAAAACCTAAGTACCAAAACTGTACCTATGGATAGACCATGTTAATGTTGCATCACTGTGATGTTTTATACGAACTTAACAGAATCAGATGCCAAATTACACTCTACATTGATGTTGAGTATCTAACCTCCGAGTGAATCAACCATATATGGAGCTAATCAGTCATGGTTATTCATAAGACAAATTGCCACTTCGAATGTCACGCTGCTGATTGCTGATTCCTTTACCCAAACGTGAGTTGGATGAACCAAAATCTGTTGGTTTTCCACCATAAGGTGATGAAAGCTTGGGTGAAAGCCACTTCTTGACAACAACCCCGTTAATTCGGATTTTTCCAAATGACTCATTTCCTATGTATGATATCCTTAGCCTTCTCAATAATGCAGAAAAACCCTGGGTAACTCTGTTCATAGTAAACAGCGTGATTAACATGCGATATGTTTTTCCAAAAAATGATAATAACAAAAGATACAACTTTCCTAAAACGAGAAGGGACTCACCTTCCTGCAACATTCATTGTTTTATCACCCATGGGAGCCTTAATTTGTGTCTTTGCTACAGGCAACAAGATGCTAATGTTGGGCAGTTTCACACCTGAAAACATAGTTTCACACAGGATGTATTAAAAATTGTAGTTATGATTCACTTATCACTTGTTTCTAATCTTCAGAAAGTTAATAAATATGAATAAAAGCAAGGAGCCATTACCAGCAGCTAGCCGATGCCTAAGACCCTTCAAGACTGTCAAAAAGTAAACCTGGAGAGTTTTTATACAACCAAATACAATTGAGCATGGCCTGATGAACAAAGTTTACAGAAAAATATCGACATGTATATACATTTTTTACTCTACCTTATGGAACTTGAAATACGGATTACTATTAAAGTTATTCTGAAGCAGAAAAATTACAACCATACAAATAAAAAAACTAGAGACTCACCTCAGCTGTATATAACGGTAATTTAGTCACATCCACGACTATCGGACTTTCTTTTAATGATACACCGGGAACTATTCCAAGTGAAGCGGCTTCCTGAAGTGTGAAAGGATATGTGAGAGACATAATAAAATAGAACCAGAAAAGAGAAGGGACAAAATGGTAGCAAACCTCAAGCAAGGAAAAAGCGCGAGGATCATATTCCCCGAAACCATCAATTAGAGAGCAGAGATTTGACCCTTTAGATGTTTCTGCGATTATTCCCAGATTTTCAATCAGTCTGGCTTTTAAGGATGAATCTTGAGGCAGCCGTAGACATCCCAATACTTTTGAAAGTTCTTCAATTGATGGAACAGCACCAGCATTAACTGTTTCTCTATATACCATCAACACCAATGTCGTCCTGCAAATGATCGGAAAGAACTAAAGCTGAGTAGTTTGTACATGGAATAGTTACATAAATCATCCATCGACTATTAGCCGATCTCCTTCATAGCCCCTAATGTTTTAAAACTAACAAAGTACCCCTAAAGACTTTTAACCATCTCCAAGGTGGCCTAGTGGTACGGTGGCCCGAAGGTCTCAAACGAAACCGGGTTTGAGCCTCGGTGAGTAAACATTTTTAGATAGCCAGGGAAGAGTTCGGAAACAGCCACGGGAATACCGGTTAGGCTGCGCACGTCAGAGCCAAAAAAGGCTCGAGTTTCTACGGGTAGCCTGAACAAGGACCCCTATCCATTTATCCGTTTTCAACTTATCCCCTTGACCACCTTCACCAACAGACATTTACCACTTACCAAAAGCATTTCACATGTCACAACTTTAGCGGTGCATTGCCCATTCGGTACATCTTACACCATGTCCAATATTTTAAACCTCATTACTATGTAAAACTCCTATACGCCTCTGAAGTCTTAAGTCTAAACTACCACAAACTTGAAGCAATTTAGATGGTCAACTGGCAACCTTACTTTGCAGGATATGCCTTGTAGAATATGCTGAGAATGATTGATGTAAAATACGCTCCTTTTTCCAAGCAGGAAGTAGTTCATAGAATTTTCTATTTTGGCAGAAATAAATTAATATCTAGATCAATATTATAGTATTTTAAAAGAGGTTTACCATTCGCTGTTTATTAGTAACCGTCCTGAGTCAAAAGACAGAATTGGCTCACCAACCATACAAGCTTTCTCAAATCTCCGATAGCACAAAGCTTCAAGATCAAATAACGGAGGGAATTAATTGAAGACCCAAATGATTTATCTTGCTGACAAACAAAATTATATAGTAATAACTACTTAAAATATTAGGACAAACAATAACTATGTAATGCAAGAACAATAAA